>CAEFZX010019381.1:0-150289 GCA_903066825.1 Alfaro cultratus | reverse complement strand
CTCCTCCCGCTCAATTTCAGACGCTTTATATTAAACAAAATGTCCTGCCGGCCCCAGAGGTGCATTACATCCTAATGATTAACAGGTTCCTCCCTCTCTGAGGGTGTGTGTGTGTGTGTGTGTGTGTGTGTGTGTAGGTGTGTGTGTGTGTGTGTGTGTGTGTGTGTGACGTGGCATGGCAGGGGTAAAGACGACATTCTTGGGACGTAACGTGTCTCGTCTGTTTCGCTCACCTTCTGTCAGAAGCATCAGGTGGATCTCAGGAGAGATGAGCATAACTTCTTGGAGCACAGCAGAGCGAGGCGGAGAGAGGGACAGATGGAGGGAAAATAAACAGGAGCACGGATGATGAGTAAACTCTTACCAGAAGACATGATGATGATTCTTCTTTAAGCGGAACATCAAATTCCCGCCATGTTTGCGCTTCAAGTTTTTGATCGCCTCAAGGTGCAGATTTTACCCAGACAATCAGCAGCTTGCAACAGGTTTTGTTAAACAGGGAAGTTTTTGTCATCATGGTGTTCCCTGGTTTTCCTGATGCCGTTTGTTCCCCGACGTCCATGAACAAACCTCTGAAACCTTTAAATACCACTGCAAAAACACAACGTTTTACCAAGTATTTTTGGACTAGCTTCTAGTGCAAATATCTTAGTACATTTGAAATAAGACAAAACTAACTCTTCAGCAACATATAGGAGTTTGTTTTAAGTAAATATTTCCTTTATTTTGATTTTTTTTAAAATACACTAATTCCACTGGGAGGTTATTTCACTTATATTATGATATAAAGTGAAATAATCTGGCATTTCATAAATATTGAAGAATTATTAACTTAAAACAAGCTCCTAGCTCCTATATCTTGCAAAAAAGGTATATATGTATATATATATATATATATATATATACATTTTAATTTTCAAAACCACATTTCTTTTCACTTCCCAATTACTGGCTACCTCTTTTTTTGGTCTATAATGTAAAATTTCATTAAATTAAGAATTAAGAAGGACTCTTTATAAAATACAGAACACTACAGAAAGCATCCTGTTATGCAACAACAGAAAGGTTTCGGTCAGAGGCATCTTCACAGCCGCTGTGGTACTGACTGGAGGAGACCCTTCGTCATCGCCATGAACAACATCTCTTCGAAAAAACTGTGTATGACCTATAACAACAATTATTTTCCCTTTTGGACCAAGAAAGCATTTTTGAATTGAGCTGAATCAAAAAAGAAAACAGGATAGTTTCCTGTTACAGTGTAAGAAAAGTTGAAGCAGCTTAAACACTTTAATAAAGTTTTGTTGAGACATTCAGGTCCTGTTTGGGACAAGAGGGGTACTCTTTAAAGGTCTTAAAATATTTTTCCTATAATCTTTGGATTAGTATCAAACTCAGTATTTCAATATTTTCCATATAGCAAAAAGCTGATTTAAATGTTGAAGCTAAAGCATCCTAAAACGCTACCAAAGAACCGCTACCTTCATCTGATTAATCTTCTTCAAAATAATATAAAATACTCACAGAAACTGGATCTTAAACCAAATTGCATACTGAGCCAAAGCATAAATTCTGTTTTTGCAGCGGATAAATCATGATTATAAGTACTACCTCACACACATTCTTTAAATCGGTCAGATTTTTTCCTCTCTCTCTTGCCGTGAAGAAATGCATATATTTAGGAAAAAAAGTACTTCCAGTCCCTCACTTTGATTTAACTATGAGATGCATTATGATTTTTTTCATTTTTTTTCTTTTTTTTTTTCAGAATAAAAGACACTTTGGACCAGCAACATCATAACGCTGAACTATATGGATTTAATTTCAGGCCTGAACTATAAAATTACTACAATACATCTTGCTTATTTATATCTGGTAATGTGCTCAGAAGATTACACTCTAATAATACCAAAGGACAATAATAAACCACATTCATGTTTAAACAGCTGCAGAGTCAAGGTCTTCTCCAGAAAACGCAGCTACATTAACAACTCCTGTCCTCTCCTCATTCCTCTCCTCACAGCCCTTTGAGCTGCTCTCCCCTCTCACGTCACACGTATTAACACCTTTGCCGTTTGGCCTCGTCCTGATCTCCTCTCCTGTCTCCTCTCACCTCCTCACATCAACACCAGGTCCTTGCGTGCTGGTGCCCCCTGTTCTTCGCTCCTCATTGTTCCCTCCCCGTCATCGTTATCATGTCTGCCTCAGACTGCTGAGCCGGTTTAACACATCATCCGCTCTGCGAGCGAAGAGATAGATTTGTGCAAACGTGCGCTAACTTTGACACTAATTATTCCTCAGCGTCGAGTCTCCGCCAAGCTTTATTTTCATATTAATTTTTGTCCTAATGACTTCCACCTCCCGCCTCTTTGCATGCCTCATCCCTCTGCTTCTGTCATCACAGATCTCTTTTGTCTGTGCAGCCGTCTCTTCATATTCTGATGTCATGTGTTTACGTAGAAAGCTCTGCACTTTTTTGACACATATAGGCCAGAAAACTCCTAGAAGTATCTGCTTAAAGGGGCAGTGTTATGTGTTTTTCAGGCACATATTCATTTTATAGCACAATCAAGTAGCTATGGTACCTTCAGTTGTGAATAGAAATATATATATATGACTTTAAGAAAATTTGACTTTGTAGCGTAATGCTTTGAAATTGGGCCTGTCTCTTTAAGAAAGTCCTGCTGTTTCTGAAACAACATCGCTCCAACATTTTACCAGCCCTTCACTGAGAAGTAGCTTGCAGCATAATGAGCTCAGCAGATCTGCAGTTCCACCAGGTGTTTGCTAATTGCTGCTGACTAGTCTGAAGGAGCTGAGTGGAGGAGTGTTGGGGGAGGGGTTAACGGTGAAGCAGACAGCTAAACGGTTGCCACGGGAGATTAAAGGATTTCTCAAACATGCATGAAAGAATCAAAGCAACATTCCAGGTAAGTTTTTGATTATAGAGTAAGATTATATCGTGACATACAGCTCAGAAAAAGATAATTTTACATGATCTGGCCCTTTAGCTACAATAATTAGCCAACAGGGACTAGGTGAAAATCAGCTTAAGATCCAGAAATTTGAGTCTTGTAAAGTGCTACACCCTTAAAACTATAGATTGAGATTCAATAAATGTGACAGAATTTTGTACTATGTTTATTGTCAAGTATGAATAGCGAAAATGTCCCAAAGTGCAATCTAAATGACAAAATAAAGATCAAGTTGCTGCAAAGTGAGAGAATGAGTGAAAATGGTACAGTTCAGTAAAAAGTGCCTTTATTTTGAAGAACCAGAAATGTCTTCTTTTTCTTTTTTTTTTAAACCCCTTTGTTTGTGTGAGATGCTCATTTTGGATTTTGAGGTCAGGGCCTCTGAACAACTTCATGGTTTTAAAGAATTTCAACACCTGGGAGTGTTGCAGCTGATTTCTTTACACTCCGAACACAGATTTTCAGATTTCCAAACACAACTGGAATGTAACCCAACTCTCTGTGGATGGGAAGCATATTTCTTTCTGCCATGTCCAGCAGTTTCTCACGTAGGCTTAGTTTTGTTACATTTCCAACATTGCAGGGGGAATTTCTTCTCCCTCTCAGCCAGCCCTGGGGTCGATCCATGCTGAACATTTCTGAAAGGTAAATGTTGGGGTGTATCATATTTGCAGGGGGTACATGGGGCCTCCTCTTCATCATTTTTACATTACCTCTCCCTTCACACACGTCGGCTTGATGGAGTAGGAGATGTTTTGCCAGACAGAAACAAGATCTTGACCACCTGTGTGGATTTCTACCACTGAATCACCAGCAATAACAAACAAGAGTAAAATTTCATGTATAATTGACAGCGAACCACAAAACACACTTTGGTCTTTGGTCCACTTTGTGGTCCAGGGGACATTTCTGTAATTAGTCCATTCTTGAAGGTCTGTATGGTAAAAGGTGTACATTATGCATCATAGAGTCCTGCCACCTGGCTGAGAGATTTCAAGCTTTTTCAATTAGAGTAAAACAGTAAAACATAATATTTTAACACACTTTTGGTTTTTTTTCTTTTACAGTTCTCTCTCAGTACAAAATCTCTGCTTATGCTTGAGAACTGCTTAAAAATTAAATCCATAAACAAAGTCTCTTTTATCCACAATAATTTGCTGCAGCATTGACTTTTATTTTCTCAGTCTGTGAGCCAAATGGCCAAGAGACCATTTGATTGCGTCTGATATCAGATGCACAGTTTTAAATGACATTTTAAGTGTAAACAACATGTTGGCAGAAAGTGACACCTGACAGCTACATTAATGGAGGTAAATGTGAGACTTTTAGATGCTTCCATTCACTGTCACGATGTTTATGTAACCTCAGCACGGTTCACAAATATGAAGTGGGCTTTTCTGGTGGCACGTGTTGGGAGAAATGGGAGCGCTGGCACATGCACACGGATCAGAGAAACAAGTCTGACCAGAACAGGAGCAACAATGAGTTAATTCAAAAATTGTTGAATGAAAAAAAAAATCTAAAAACTTACCTGAATGCTACCAGAGTTTAGATTTTAGAATTACATTTTTGTCAGAAGGAGTTATTCACCCGCATAACACAATACATACAGATTGGACTTGACATAAAGTGCTTTTAAACCTCAGAGTAGGATGCCTGTATGCTAGTTCTCCACCTGTGTGTATTTCAGATGAAGGCTAAAAACAGCTGTGCATATTAAGGACTAAACTGTGACCTTGAGTTTCCAGAAAAACATAGAAAAATGTAATGTTTTTTTTTTCCCTAAAACAACTGGTCAATTAAAAAATAAATTAAGTACATTGTGCCGCATAATCTGAGAGCAAACAAGAATTATTGCCCTGGGAATAACAATGTAGAAATACATTATTAAGGTGGAAAAACATTAAAAATGCTTTTACCTAAAAACAAAAACTCTTATATTTTCAGCAGCTTTATGAAGTAACTGGTGTTTAGTTGAGATAAAGACCCAAAATGTTGCCAGCAGCACGCTGCCGGGCCCACTAATCATCTTGTTAGTCCGGATTTCATCTGCCGACCAAAACCTGGAACTTCCATCTTTGTGATTCGCTCCAAGGTTGACTGAAGGATCGGGTTGCCCCTCCGACTTCCTGATGTGCGTATGTGTGCACGACTATTTGTACTACTTGTGTCTGCATACGTACTCTGGGCTGCTGTATCTGTTCATGTGGGGCCTCTGTGCGTGTGTGTGTGTGTGTGTGTGTGGATGCTGAACGAGGGCCAGGTATGGGCTGAGGAGAAGGATTGATTGTACTGCAGGGACAAAGCAGCTGGAACAGTGAACACAAGAGAGACGGACGGACAGACGGACGGAAGCGGGGGAATAAATCAGAGACGCGGAGAGGAAAAAAGGGGAAGGTGGCTGGAAGAGAGCAGGATTGAGAGAAGACTGGAAAGGCGAGAGGAAAAGGGAGATCAGAGAAAAAGGAGATTTATCCAGACAAACAAACTGCCACTTTTTTTTTTCTTTTCAGAAATGAAGTGACGTAATGTTTCAGAAATAGTCCAGCAGACGCAAAATGTGCCACTATTCAAAAACTTCAGGAAACCAAAGGAAATATCGTATAATACTAATGCATCTGACCACAACCTTTCTTGAGTCAGCACAGACAGACAGATACACACACACACACACACACACACACACACACACACACACACACACACACACACACACACACACACACACACACATATCCTCTTCCACTTCTACACAAACTGAGGACTTTGCATTGACTTCCATTCATTTTAGTAACCGCATTTATGCCTAAGCCAGACATTTTCCCTAACCCCACTCATTACCAATCTATTCCTAACCCTAATCCTAACCAGAACTTAACTCACATCATACCTCTAATCTAACTAGTAGAGCACAGCAGAGCCACATAAAAGTGAGAACTGGGGAAAGGACCTCACTTTCCACAAATGACCTCAATTTGTTGCTAAATATTGTGAAAGTGTTCCTCTATATGCCGTATATACAAGTACACACACACACATTTCATTTCTCTTCCTTCCCTCTTTCCTTTTCCACTTCTCTTTCCTTCTTTTTACCACATCCCTTACTTTTTCTCCTGTCTTCTCTTTTGCAAGCACACACACCCACAGAGACACACACACACACGTTGTGACCACATCCCCTCTTCTCTCCTCCCCTCCCAACCTCAGGTCGTGTGGTAATGAGTGTGTGATGGAGCCTCGTGGCTACCAGGCTCGCAGAGGTATTTTTAGCACTTCTGGTGGTTTCCATCACTAAATGTGCTCTGACTTCATATTTCAGGTCTGAATGCTGCCCTCAAAGTGGAGAAATGGACATTGTGTTGCAGTTAGTTTAAGTTATTAGACGCTGGTGTTAAATGTAGCGCGAAGATGTGAGGATTGACAGCTGGAGAGTAATTGGAGACGGAGCGACTGAAGAAATAGGTACACGACTGCTGCCTGTGAAGGGCTGAAAGCAACAAAAAATGTGAATGACATGAGAAATTATGGGAAGTAAGTGAAGAAGTTACTTGAAATTGCCTCATTGCTGCAGTTATGAACTTCGAGGCCAAGTAATTGCTGGAAAAAAGCAAAACATTCACTCAATCAAAGCACGTTTTGCAATGGTGAGTGTCTTTATTTCAAACAGATGCCAGGAAGGGATGATAATTCAGCTGTGACGTCATATTTACAGCTCTTTAGGCATGGCAGTCAGCAGCTCAGTAGTCAGTGCCTTCACATAGGTGACTTTGATTAGACCCGACAAGAACTAATGGGAAAGCACAACTCTGAGGAGCCAGTTGGACGTTTTTATCCTCACTGAAATGACCTCAAGTCATAACAGACCAACAAGATTACGCTTTAAGTTGATGATGGTAATTTAGACGAGGAGGAAACCTCAGGAAGCTACGAGGTCGCGGCAAAACAATCTTCAGGATAATAAACTTGAAAGAGTGAAGACTTTAAATTCCAATTTTTCAAACCAGACAAAAACAACACCATGATATTAATAACCTGCTAGAACATGGATTGTCTTTTTCATGTCTTGGAAAGGTCTTTTGAGGTGCACCAAGAACACAGAGTGCTCCACTGTGGTAGAGCATGAATGTTCCCAGACTGGTTTGAGCATGTAAAACTGGACTGGTGAAATCCTGGTTGTTCAACGGAGGAAGGAAATCATCGTCCTGGGTGCTATGTGGAGGAGCTTGGCAGCAGGGGTGCACTGATCCATCATGTGAATATTGGTGTGGCTTGGCCTTTAGGTAGTTTGAAGAAGTAGTTGCCATGCTGGGTTAATGCCAAGGCTAAAACCACATTACTGTAATTAATATAGGACCTTCTGTGGTAAAGTCTTACCACCGGCGAGAAAGACGAAGAAGACGAGAGGAAGTGGTAGGAGGAGGGTGGAGAGGCATGTTTTTTAATGATTTATCGCGAGGACTAACTGATTCACGTGTGATTTTAATTGTGCTTCCTGTTTAATGGAAACACCGCAATTGTGAAATTGTGTCTTTCTGAATTTAGCGGAATATCGACAAAGTTTGCATGCATTTGTAATGGAAACGCAGCTTTTCTTAGCAAGAGAGAAACTGACTGTGGAGGCGCAGAGACTTTATAGATTCATAATGATGCTCCACAGATTCTGAAGAAACAATTAAGATATGCTATGTGTGACGGCGTTCTGGTAAAATGGTTTAAAAAGCAGCAGCTCAAATTACATTTGGTGAGAACTAAGAGCAGAGAAACATAATTATTGCCATTATATTAGATTTTCAGATTTTTTTTTTTTTTGCAATGCAGTATTAAGAGAGATAATGGGACAGTCATAGTAATGTGAAAATAACTCTAGTGAAGACAATGTTCAGTTCTTATTGTTGGTGAAATAGGGCAGGATATTTGTTAGCTTTGAAATCTGAGTACATCAGAAAATGGCTCATGTTGTGTAGGTATTGTGTTGTAAGGAAAAAAATAAGAATTAAAGTGCAGATTTTTCCATAAAATGATCATCTTCTCTAAAATCTTTGTTAGTATGTCTCCAGCTCAGGCTTCTTATGCTTGCCATTTTGTAGCAGCAATAGTGCTGCTTCAGTCATATTTTGTTTTTGTAAAAAAAAAAAAAAAAAAAAAAAAGTCATGCTTTGCTCGCTTTGTTTCCATAACACGAGTCAGCTGCAGCTGCCACTGAACAGTACATTTACCTCTCAAACATTCAGCAAAAAATTCCCGTCCCGAAGCCAGCGCGCTCCCAAATATGTCCCACAACAAACTTTCCTACCGCTTATTTTTTCCATTTTCATCTTGATCTCGTCTCAGATTTTACAACAGAGCGTTTAGTGAAACCTCAGTGATAATCCTGTGAATTTTCACCATAAAACTCTTACAGCAATATGGCAGTTTTCTTCTTTTTTTTATTTTATTTTAGATCAAATTTGGTTCCAGTTGGACAGCTGAGTAAGTCCTTGGGCTGCAGCACACATGGCTAGAAAAGTAAATCTACTGATGCTTAATACTTGTCTACTTTTCTCTTCAGCACTCCAAATGCAAAAAAAAAATATAAGTATATATTTAAAAGGGTAACTTAAGTCAGACAAAGCAGCTTAAATCATACATAAAAGTAAAATGATTTACTTTTTATTCCTGCGAGTTAAAATGTTAAAAACAAGAATGCCTCAGACAGCCAAGAGTCGACCATACTCCCTTAAGAGATGGTATATCGAGAATACACTTGAAATGTTTTTTAAAGATGCTCTAAATGTCTTAACTCAAGATTTGTCTTTGGGACGTAAAAGGATGTTCTTTCATGAAAAGCTTTTAATTCTTGCTGATCAAAATATTAGCATTTGCTCTCCTTACCAACAGACAAGGGGATCCTCCTAAGCTGATTGATGTCTCACGCAGGACCGGAGAGCTTATTCTTCCTTTCGTCTGAAAGCTTCCACATTTTTACTAAGATCTCCATCTCATCCATCTTTATTTCTGTTGGCGGGGACGTCTCGTTCTCCCTGAAGATCCGTCTTCGCTCACAAGGAGCCCCATTGTCTGCTGAGCAGAACGTGGGTTTATTGTCCACACCGAGGCAAGTGGCACAGGCGGATTGCGTTACTTATTGAGACCTGGAATCCCATCACTCCCCACCTGCCAGGTTGCGCTCGCTCTATATCCACTGCTGGGCTGATTTACTATAAATTCAGTCTCCTTGCTGGGTAAGAAGACCCCGATCGGCTCGTCTTGTATCACAATCGCATTGATGTAATAACAACATAAACTGAGGCCTAGATCTCCACTGTAGAGCCAAAACCTATCTAAACGTAAAGTGGAAGTGACTTGGGGCAGTCTTGGTTGTCAGTGTCTTTATTCATCAGTTTCATATAATAAGTAGAAGATCGCTTCCCTTCTGTGCGATTTAGTGGAAGCATCTTCTTTTCATTATGTCTAATCCTTCTTTTTTCCCTCCTGTCTTCTCTGTTTTGTCATTTGAGACAGTGCAGAGTTAGTTCCTGTTACTAAGCCAGCTTTCTGGGAAGGAGAGTTTTCAGTCTTCCTGTCTTCCTGCTCAGACCACTTCCTTGCTGTGGTGTATGGACGCACCTGTGAGTGTCTTTGTTGACTGCAGGATCACCCACAGCGCTCTAGACGGATGGGGAAGCTTTGAAAGAAGCAGGGCCTTGCAAAAGTATTCAGATCTTTTTTAGATTTCATGACGTTACAGCTCCAAACCTGAGTGTATTTACTTTTAATTTTATGTGATAAACACAGAATCCTTCCTTGCAAAGAAGATCAAACTCAGTTGGATTAGATGAAGAGACTCTACGAACATCGATTTTCAAGTCTCGCCCCAGATTCTCAATTTAATGGGTTTGAATTTTGACTGGGCCCTTGACTTGAATCATAAAGTTCTGGCTTTATGTTTATGACTATGATGCTTATGATATTTTGTATCTTGTCACATATTATGTTGGTGTATCAAAGGAAATCACATGATTTATGCCACATGTGTCAAACTCGAGGCCCATGGGCCAAATCCGGCCTGACATAGCATTTTATGTGGGCCTCTAGATTGTAGACTAAACATTAAATGTGCTTAAATATTATGTTAGCAATCAAATCAATGCAGTTTTTATCTGTTTACTGCCACATTATATCAATCAGTTCCTCCAGTTTCCTCAGAATTATCGTGGAAATTCACAAAAAAATCAACAAATCCCCACACTGTTGTGTGCTGCTACATAATTGGGAGTTCAAAAGCTTTCTTACTTGTACTAAACAGCTGCCTCAGCCCTAATTGGTGTCAGATTATAGTCTGTGATCTATACAGCGAGTAATAAAAAGTTGCATTTACCGACATAAATAAGCGCAAACATTTCCAAATTAATACCACAAACACTGCAAAAAGTCCTGATAAGAATCCTGAAATCCTTGAGGGACTGAAGAAATGTTCATATAATATGATTTAATTTTAAGAATTCATTGATATTTTAACAGTATGTGAACAGGTTTTATCAATACATTCTGGCACCACTGGCCCATTCAGAGCTTTCATGATCTTGATTGTGACCAAAGCGAAAATGAGTTTGATTCCCCCATTAATCTATTGATGCCTTCAAGAGATACAAATTGATCAGCTGCATGAATCTGAAACAAATCCAGGGAATCTGCTATGTCATTTATCAAGCATACAGTATGGGGAGATGAGTAAATCTTAGTTAGTGCAGACAAAGCATCTGCATAGCTGGAGCATTAAGTGATGTCATTATTGTATGGTGGCACTTGCATTCAGTTTTTTAGCAGTGGCACCTGTCTGTTGTACATTTAAACTCTTCTAGTTTAAATGTTCATCCCAGCAAACTTTGTAACACACTTCAAAGCCAAAGTGTCATCTATTTAAGGTCAAATATTCTTAAACACAAGGCAGATACACTGCAGCGAGATGGACGTATTTTTACTTTACTTTTATTTTATTGGTTTTTGAAATTGAAATCCTAAGAAGAATGTTAATAAGCACAGAGTGTCCTGAGAACCGGGGCTAGGGAACTGCTGTTTGCTTTGGTTCGATCCATGGACATTATTTCTAGGATGTCAAGTATTGGTTTTGTTAACAGGTTTTAACTTTCTAAAGGGTTCAAATTTTAATATTTAGAACATACTTAGAGGTTCTTCATTCTTTATTGTTCTCTTCGTTGAGCAAACTGATGAAACTCCACATTTACCTTTTCCTGTTTTTGCAATAAAAGAAAACCTGAACGTTCTCGCAGTTTGAGCAACGTTTACGTGTCGCAGAGCGTTATGGAAGACATATTGGAGGAGGAGATAAACAAGCTGTTTGACTTTAATGTGAAACATTCTCTGTTATTTTAGACAATCGAAAACAGGTTGTAAAGGAGTCACGTACAGTAGGGCTGCGTTTGTAGGGGTTCTTTGGAACATTTAGAGATAAAGTGATATGCTCTAGTGCTTATAGAGCCAGACCACTCTCAGCTGGATCACATTCCAATATTCAAGTATCTGAAATAAGATATTGCACTAACCTGAACCTTTCTTTCCCAATTGGCCAACAGTGTTGGCCAAATAAATCTCTGCAGTTTCTCTGGGATAAATGAATGCCATACAAATGCATACAAGAACTGAGCCATTAAACAATAGACATAAAGCTGGGGAGGCTTCAAATCAAAATCATTCCACTGTAACAGCAGGAGAAAGCACTAAAGGGACTGGCAAACAGCTAAGGTTTATTATTTTTGAACTACAAACTTCTGCTAACAGCGCTAATAATATATACCCAAGTTTAAACAGTATGATTAAACTTGTTACATTTTCATGTACTGTAAAATTATAAGTGTTGCACAGTTTGGAGTTTGGAATTTGCCAAATTACAGAACATACAGTTCAGTCGCTTTTTAATCACATAAATGCGCTAAAGTCCTATTTTTCATTTAGCTTCCGCCAGCACAGGATGTCCATTTCAGTTCAGCCTCTATATCAATGATCTATATTTAAAATTTCCATTTAGACGATTTTATGTGCAAATAAAATCTGTACTTCATGTGGTTATGTAATAAAGAAAGAAACTAATATTTCAGCTGGTTTCGTCCAGGTGGAATGGAGTGGACTATTTACAAATGTCCTGAACTTCGCTTTCTCCATGTTGAGCTGCTTCCTTTATTTTCATATCTGTTAATCTGAAACGTGTTCTAATTATAAGGAAAATAAGCACATTTTATATAACAGCATATCTAGTAAAGTGTGTTTGCCCCCCTCTACTTTATACAGTTATTGTGTGTTTAGTTGAAAGGTGTCTAATTTAGTGTGTAATGTGCTAGGATTTATAGTTTTCACATTTATGAAAAATGTGAAAACTCAGATATTTATTAGCTGAATAAACTAGGAAGTAGGTAGAGCAGCTATTAGCTGGAGCATCCAAGCATTCAGCATGCAGAGGTGAGTGAATTTTCATCAGTGCGAACTTAACATTTTCATGGTGTTGCATGAGATTAATTGTTGTTGTATAATAGCAACCAGTTTCTTTAGAATATTTTTAAGTCTGCAACTACACCAGTCGCTCTGTTTATCAAATTTTAGTCTATCGATGAAATAATTTAATCAAAGGAGGAAGATATTTCTTTATACTTATATTGATTCAAATAATAAACATGAAAAGTATTGCAGTTATCTGACAGCTGATGGCTACCCTTTTATGCACAAAAGTAATTATCTAAGAAGAAAAACAATATATTAATAAAGCATGAGTGAAAGACAGAATGGAGCATAAAATAAGAGAATTATTAACTCTTCAATGTCAAGACTAAGATTTTTTTATCTTTTTTTTTTTTTTGGTTTGATTTGGTGTTGATATAAACTAACACTGGGTTGAGCTCTGGTGCCCAGCGATATTTTTTGTTGACATGGACAGAACCTCACTCAGTAGTAAACGTTAATGTGTTGTATACAAGACAGAGACTAATACTGGTTGACGAAAATAAAGAGTTCACCATTCCTAATTGTTCATTTTGCCTCAAAAGAAGGTCCATTGCAGCTTCAGGTGGTTTTATATAGACAGAATGCTGCAGTAACAGCGAGGACTGCCACGAAGACATTATGATATGAAAAACTAGTATAATGTTTTGAGAAAAAACAATTAGCTGGCCAGCCAATTAAGCATAAGAACTTAAGAGTATTTGGAGCTGAAAAAGTGCAAGTTTAAGGGTTGGTTTGCACAATGAAAGACATTTTGTTGGATCACAGAAATCAAGTTTTTGCTTGTTTATGGTGAGTTAACTGTATCATTACCATGTTGAATCAAAACCTCAATTAAATCAGTTCCAATTTCATGTTGAGTTTAAGAACAAATCTGATACCCTGAATGCATTTTCTGACATACCAGAAACCCCAAACACGCAGGCCACTGGGAGACAACAGGAATCCTCAGCTGAGCTGAGAACTCAGTCAAGGCCTTGATAATTATGTTTCAGCCTGTTTTTCCCAACTGAACGGCGTGGAACTGGAGCAAATTAGTCAGGAAAGAATGGAAAAAAAGTGCAACATCCAGATGTGCAATGCTGAAATTATGCATTTTAGAGTCACTGGAGTAATTGGTTCCAAGGGGTCCTTCCAATTTTCACATTCTTAGATGAAATATTTTGTTGGCCATAGTGCTCATGCTACTTCTTTACCTAGTTTAAAAAGTGATTTACAAGTCTAAAAAGTCGTCCAAACCAAATGTTGAAAGTACATAGAAAAGACAACACTGCTTTCCACTGAAATGAAACTAAAATGTGGTTGAAAGGCAACAAGACATCGTAAAGATATCTCATGACATCTGTTCATTATCAAATTGTTGGTTGGTCAAATAAGCTAAACAAGAAGTGAATAGAATGCTTTGGCTTAAAATAAATCCAATTTTAAACGTACCTATCAATGTGGCCAAAGAACAAATAAACTGCAAAACGGGTGACAAGTGTTTGGAGCGTATCTTCACATATTGTTTTTGTACTTTTTCAGCACGACAGAAGAGAACCAATCAATAATCTTGAACTGATTTTAAAATTTTACAACCAGACGTTTAACTCAGACAGCAGTATGGAAGCTGTGAATCAGCCAAAGGTAATAAAACCAAACATCCATAAACACAAATGTGAAGAGAGTCAGGATGACACAGAGCTTAATGGAGAATAGAAATCTAATAACATAGGCCGTGTTACTGACATCAGTTATTATCGATACACAATCATCACAGCCCTCCATGTTTCTTGACAAACCTCCACTGCAGCAAACAGTAGCTTGTGTGCAGCTCTGGAGCTGCAGGCCAACTTTTTTATCATCTCCCTGAAGAATGCTTCCCTCAGTCATCCCCCAGTGACTTGCCTTGACACTGATCATTTTCTCCTGTTCTTTTATTTATTTATTTATTTATTATTATTTTTTTTTATTTATTTTTGCTGGCTCCAGATCAGTACTAGTCAAAGATTATATATTTTACAAATCTCTGCAGCCAGGTTTGCATTTGTAGTCAGGAGCTGGAGTCGGGTGGAACATATTGTTGTTATTATGAGCAGTGGAAGCAGTCCAGCTGCCAAGAGAAGGAGAAAGGCACACAATCGTCTGGTCAGAGGAGGGGGGAAAAAAGCCACAGTGGTTACTATGCACTGTTTAAATCTACTCTCGTTCTCTCAGTCTCCTACACACACACAGCCCAGAACTTTTACATAAACAAATGGATGCTCACAAGGACACCGTGCAGGAACACGTACAAATCATCTAAATGCACAGCACACATCCATGGACAATTAATGCTGATATAAATCAGCTGCCCAATTTCTGGTTGGAGCATAGAGCAATTCCCCCTCCCACCCCACAAATTCCACAAAATGATCTGGGGTAATTTATGGTGTGTTTTCCACCGAGGGGAGTGATACGGGGTTCTGGGCTGTAAACGTTGCGCTGCCATGTTTATTTTCATTTCATTTTGCTCTGCCTCTACTAACACTTTACCTTGGTGATTTAAGAAGGTTAAGAGTGGGTTTGGAATCCCACCAGCTGGATCGGTGTGTGTGTGTTCGTCCTTCATACCAACAGCAGAGTTTCTTTTTTTATGGTTCTTCTAGACTTAATTAGAAATATAATATTTTACACATCCAGTTCTTGTGATATTCTGCTCTATTTTTGTCACGGATGCAGATGTATTATTTATTGCTACCCATGTCCTGTCGTTTGCTTACAGACGGATGGATAAATTTGATGTGACAATTCAAACACAATTTTATGGCTACTTAGTGGCAAATCATCAGTTAATCAGCTTTTTGATCGGCCATGGATGTGTTCAGATTATGCTTGACTCACGCACAAATTATATATTTTTTAATTGATGTACGTCTAAATCCTTTCTATCGGTGTGATTCAGGATGTGGCACACCGACACCTAAAAATTGTGAACAAAATGTTTAATTTAGGCAACCATTTTTTCCAGTTCTCTACTGATTTACACCTCCTTCATACTAAGTTCGCCCCAAAACGCTGAAAGACCTTAACAATCATTAGAACACGGCTGGTTTGCAGCAAATTTGGAAGATTTAATTTCAGTGTGAAAGGAAGTTTGGGGTGGAATATCTCAGTGAATAGGCTTTTCACAAAGCAGCAACATGTTTTAATTGGAACTGTTTGCTCAAAATTTATGGAATGTACAAGGAGATTTCTCATGCACATATAAGGGAAGTTTCTGCAACATTTTGCTAAATTATGCAACATACCCAATTTGCTGCTGCTTTTGGTTTTTCCTCTTCTTAATCAGTAAATACCTGGCGCCTATTTGGGTCAAGTGAAATTTAGATTTAAACTACTGCCTGAAAACCTCCTTTGGTCTTCCACCAAATGGGAAAGCCTTGCTTATGGGCAGCTTGGAGGAGTGTGCGATTCTTGCTATGACAGTGTGCTACTCTAGCTGAGATCCCACCACTTTCCACTGGCAGTATAGCGCTATCTCATAGTAGCGCTGTACTGACTATGACTGGTGCATCTATAGAGTGTTGCAAAACATTAGTTGAAGTTCTGCCAACAGTACAGGAAGGGAAGTGGCTGTTGTAACATGTATGGCCAACTTTATGCCTGATATTTTGTTGGCCAATTGATTCAATTTCACACAGGTCACTCGTCATACTTACACATCGTTCTTGCTACTGTGCTGCCTCGCGTTGCACCTGGGACATGCAACCATCATGATAACCTAACGCTATATGTACATACAGACGTTTTGTGCACTTATATGTTGTCAAGTGTGACGGGTAGTGTACTACATTCTTATTCTAGGCTAGAAAACTTTGCCAACACCTGGCAAAAAAATAAATAAAATCCCTGTTTAATCTGAATCTTTCATGTCACACAGCATTCTTAAAGGGGCCTGGACTAGCTTTTCTGATTTGACTGCCAAAGTTTCATCTACAGTACCAAAGAAAATCTTGCTAGATTTACAATGTCCTTCTGCTTTTATATTTCTTGTAACAGGCAAGAAATATGTCCTGCAAGAAACTCTTGAAGCGTATTTAGTGCTTCTGTTTGGAGTGTGAGTGAAGGTCAAAAGGAAAGCCTTGCACCAGGGACACGCTATAGGATTGGTTGCCCAGTTTCACAGCCGATTCTGAGCCGGGGAAGGTTTGCGCCAGTCTGCAGTGTAGCTACGATCCAACGGCTGGTGAGTTGGCACATAAAATCTGCTGGTGAGATAAGAGGCAAAGTGTGTGAGGGCAACCGACCCGATCTCAGCTGCAGTCAGTCAAACATGCTTAAATTTTTTGAACAAGAATAAGACATTTAAGACTAAAATGCAGTAAATTATGGATGAATATATGATACCAAAATTAATGGTAAAATTGCTCTGAACGTGAAAGGTTTCAGTGGTTTAATTGGAGCTCAGTTAATAAAAAAAAAAGGGAAAAAAAAGACATTGCTCTGAAAAAAGTACTTTTTAACAAAAGTGGTAAGGTTATTTTATTTATCATAATTACTTTTTTTTCATGCAATCCAGTCCAATCATGATAGCAATAACATTTACAGAATAAAATCAACATTAAAACTCGTTAAAAAAACAACACAATCTTAGATGAAAAATTTGAAATTATTCAAACTCTCAACACCAAAAAACACAATCAACACTGTCTGAATAAACTTTTCACTTAAGAAGTTCAACGGTTGCTTGTTAAGTTTATCAGATTTTATTTCTTTTACTTAACAGGGGAGTGAAAAAGAACTACAGCCAATCTGGATTCTCACATGTCTTTGCTTACCCTTTAAAGTACTTCAGTCAATTCATCTTTTATATTTTATTTTGTTTGGTTTTAAATGGTTGAAAAACCTACTGCGATATTGTAATCCCTCAGCAGGTCTAATTATTAAGTGTGTGGTTCCTCAAACTCTGTTCAAAATCTGTGAAGACCATAACTGTTGTGTGCAGTGTTTTCCTCCTAATTTTTCAGGGAACGATTTTCTCCTTTTCCTGCATTTCTGACGCACAATGTTTTACAAGTCTCTTCTCACCAATAATAATGTCGAAAGACGGAAACCACTGTTTACCTCCCACAGCCAATTACCAGTTTTTTGTGCAAAGCCTACTTTTCAGATTAAATAGACAAATGCTTCACACTGATCGGAGGTATGCAGTTATTTATTTAACCAGCTTGAAGTGAAGCCTTTGCAATACCAATTTAACCTCAAGGAACATATATCAGACTATGTGCTGTGGCCTGGAAGCCGGCCACTGATTAGCTCCAATAGTTTGGACATCTACTGAGTGACATTAGAAAGTCACATATTTATAGTCAGATGTCGTATTTTTACTGACCCACTCTTTATTTTTAGGTTCATGTAATTTATTTTAACTTTTTGCTTGCACAAGTTCATGAAACTTGATGAGGAGATGGAGGGAAAGGTCCTTGGGATTCGGTTTCAGTCTTGCTGGATGGCGCCAACCTCAAAAGATGTTCTCTTTTCCAAGAGATTTTTTTTTCGTCTTCAGAATATGTATCAGAAGGAAAACCGACTGCCAGGTCAAAAACAGGTCCGCATCACGCTGCGTAGGCCTACCGTATTATTGATGGCTTTAACGTCAGGGTTCATATCCTACAATGAGCACTGATGTAAAAATATTAAGCAGACATGGCTGTTGAATGACTTGCAGTCTGCTGAGGCCCAGAAACCAACATTTGAAGAAGTTTTCTTAGTTCAGCTGGTAGAAGAAAGAGTTCATTAATCTTACACGTGCGGTACGATGCCAGCTGCCACTCAGCTCGTCCGTAATCGTCACTCATCAGTCAGCCGGTCAATCTTTCATTCTGTCAGCCGTCTTAGCCAGCTTGTCAGCACCCAACCGGTCCATCAGCTAGTCAGTTAACCAAACAAATGAGCAAAGAAAAAACACCCAACCAGCCAGTAAGTCAAATCAGATCCCATCGTGGACGTTAGGAGTAGTTTCCCTCAAGCAAATCTGATTAAGCATGAAATAGAAATCGAGAGAAACAGGAAGATACATAAACCATGTCTGGAGCTCGCTCGCACACGAGTGAACAGAGGGAGATATGTATCTGTGTGCGCAGGCAGATCCTGGAGTTATTTTCTGTAATACCCCCAGTTTCATTTAAGGTTTGGTCAGGGTCCAGGTGGTTGGCTTTAATGCTGTCCAGATGGGAGACACGGAGCGGAGAGTGGCCAGATTTTTCCAAAGTTTTTGTCGAAGCAAGATTCCTCTAATAAAAGCGGAGGAGATTTTCACAGTTCCGCAGACAAAACCTTGCATTCTGAATCTCAAAGGAGAAGGGAGAGCAAGTAGGACCGCAATGTTATACTTTGTTTTTATTAAAGGGGCTGATTGACAGCTTGGAGAGAATTTTCCAGCATTAAACCAAGGGTCTTATTGGAGAGGACATAGCGGTGAGCAAAGGGACCTGGCAAAGAAAAGCAACTCTTTGGCAAGATGCTGCTGACTGAAGGCTTGGCGTCCTCTCTAATTCTCTTCTCCTACCATCTCATTCTCACTACAGTTGCTATCTATCACCTAAGAGCAGATTGCTGTGGGGTGTAGCTGATCTTAACCTTTGACCCACCCAAATCACTCTTCTCAAAGGCCAGATCTCTACTCGGTTTCAAACCCCATCGCAATAATTCTCCACATTTCAGGAATATGCTGTATTTATCCTTGAATTTAGGCACCTAATAACTGTCTGTGATGCTCAGAGCATCACTTTGGGAACTGCGGTACAACAGCACAATTTCATACTTGCCTGCTTAGAGCCCAATAAAACCCAGCGTGCCTCTTGATTCAAACAGCCTATAAAGGATAAAACACTTACTGTCCTTGCATTAGTGTGTCTGTGGATATGTGGGCGTGTCTCAGTCTCCGTCTTATCTCCGTTATGCATCTCTCAAAGCCTGGATCCAGTTAAAAAGACTAAACCGGTCACTCAGTGTGTGTTTTACATCTTGGTGTGCGATACTTAATTGTGTATCGAAATAACTGGACGATAAGGTCTGGACAAACAGCGACAAAAGACAGTGAGAAGCTGTCGGTAGCAGCGACAGCCGTTCAAGCTTCAACTTTCTTCTGTCGTGTCACTAGAATGCGCACGTCTGCGTGTAGAAGCTCAAAATTTCCCATCCACAAATCTCATCGGTCACTTGGCTGTTGGAAGGCAAGAGATTGTCGACTCGTCACACAAGTTTCATAGGAAATTAATGGAGAGGGAGCAACGTTGCCTCTCATGTCAAGCCCATTATTCTTTACCAAACGGTGCATTGACGAAGGCTAAAAAAGACCCTCTAAAGACTTGTAAAATGCATGTCAGTAAATCTTTTATGTTTTTACCTGGATTTCTCTAAATGTGATCCTAACTGAGCCACTTTTTTAACATAGTTTTCTGTTACTTTTGCAATTATTCGGAGTCTGATTATAATTGATGTGTGCACACTTAGCCATGATGCAATAATCACTGAGGCCTCTCTGTGATTGCAAGGTTGTATCCTTGTCAGCGGGAAATGTCTTTTTAACAACCAATTAAAGATGAGCCAGGCTGCGTGCCTGCAAGGAGAATGTTTACGCAGCGGACCTCTCGGACGCAGAAAGAGGGAGAAAAGATTTATTGTAGGGGAATGCAAGGAGAGAAAGAGAGAGACCAAAGGCAGGGAGGTAGGGGGGGAGGACGAATGCTGAACAGTCCGAGATTTGGCACTTTCACAGGTGTGCCCAACAGGGGTTTTTAAGGCGGACGGAGTTTATGCGTGCATGCGTTTGTGTGTATCCGTGTGTCCAAGTGTGCGTACGCATGTGTGGAGCTGCCAAGCCGGCCACCTGTCTTTCCCTCGTTGTAGTTTTAGTGTTTCCTTTCATCCGGACCTCGGCAGCAGAGCTCCCACTTGGAGCAGTTAGCCTCCTGCGGTGTGTGTGTGTGCGTGTGTGTGTTTGTGTAGCTCCGGCCTCAGGTGGATTGAAAAGACTAATGTTCCTAAAGGTGCATTTCGCTCTTTCCTCCACCTTTTTATATCTTTCTTCTTTATATTTTATAGAGACAGCTCGGGTGGAAGCAGGAAGTTGGCCTACAGGGCCGCAGAGCAGAGGAGGACACCAGAGGAAACTTCTGCTCCAAAGTCAACAGGAGGTCATGCTTCAGGAAAAGTACTGCTACTGATCCATCTTTAATTAATAGGCCTTATTCAGCTGGGTGCCATCAGAGAGCAAGAACATGGATGAGTTGGAAAAAGAGCAGGAAGTGCTTCTGTCTCCTTCACTGATTCTCATGTTTTGACAGTTGAGAAATGGTGAAATAACTAGTTTATGTTTTTGAGATGTGATCCAAAGGCCCGTCTGGCCACTTATTCCCGAATAATTTGCTTATTTATAAAAGCTGTGGAGGGTGGTTTGAGAAATTCCAGGCTTTATTTTCAGTTTCCGACTCGGCGGTTTATGGGTCTGCAGCGTGAGAGGGATAACCGAGGTACATGCTCCGTGAAGCCCAGCAGCATGGAGGGGTGAATGTTTCAGATATTTCAGAAGTGACCCATAAAGTGCTGCATTCATCTATATTTTCACACACGTAGTGATTTAACAATGGCTCAGATGATTTTGCTTGATGTGAAATGAAAAAACCCCAGAAGACTCTTTGGCTCAACCAGTAAACCAACATGAGAGATGAAGAGGCAGAGATCGCTCTGAGCTGCTCTGTGTCTGTCTGTCTGTCTTCACGGCGACGTTACGCCAAAGCTACGCAGTCAAACGGATGGAGCTGTTTGGACAAAAAATAAAATAAACTCATAAATCATATTCGCTTTAAAATTACACATTTTTGTAGCTGCACCTACAAGCCAGTTAGGTCTTAACCCTCTGAAAAATAATCAGACACTTTCTCTTGGAAGAAAAAAGATATTTAACTACCCTATCTAATAATTATTAACTATTTTTGTCTCAAATAATGTATAAATGAGTGAATATCAAAAGTCAGAATGCAAGTGAGAAGGGGTTCACTGATATAAATCAGCCATGATTTCCTGAATTTTGGGAAATCGGCGACAGGTTGATACTCAGATGTGAAGCTGATCTTCTCCACTGATCTTATCTCCTCGGTAAAGGTCTAAAAATCAACATCTCTGCCGTCGGAGAGGTTTGACTGAAAGCCTCGCCCACCCAGGTCATGTCTGCATGTTTGCACTTAACAATAGTCACCCCACTGTTGCCAAACCAGTGACTTTCTTGCTGTATTTAGCGACAAAATCAGATCTGTCATGTTAGGTTTTTTAACGATTGGTAATCAGCAGTCAGACATCAGGATGCGACGGAAATGTGTTCTTCATTCACATCCAAGTCGACTCCATAAGTGAGGAACCTACAGACGTTTATAACCTGTGCCAAAGCTGATGTCTCAGAGAGAGCGCTCTGATACCAGCATGTTGGAGCAGAATCGGACTGTTCATATAGCTCCCCCACCTCCAGATTTCTTGGCTTCAAACCAGAGTTGGTTCTGTGGAAATTGAACCAAAGTAAGGTCTTGTTTTCAGGTTCTATTGTGATGGTTCTGGTCCTGACAGCTCAGCCTCCTGAGACTGATAAACTCTTGATAAATGTTAGATCTTTAATTGTTTGAGACTAACTACTTGCACATTCATTTCTTCAACACAAAACCTTTTTAATTGTCTGGGTGTAGAAGAGAATTGTAATTGTAATTTTTTTTAATTTTAGATGTCTGGCTAAGTTAATCATTTTGTGAAAATATCTTGGTTTTAAACTTAAACGTTTGATTACTAACCCTTCCTATAATCTTAAATTGGAGTACTGATTACTCATTGCAAATTTACAGGAATCTCCTTCTGCTTCATTTTATAATGTATAATAGATTTTGCTATGGAATGGAAATGCAAAAATATATATATATATATACATTTTTGATGCAAGCATGTGTTCCACTTCCCGTGCTCACGTTTGGTCAACATTTTGCCCAAAATTAATGGGCTTCATCAAATCCATGTTACTTTTATTTGTACTCTAGATTACATGTTTGAAACCATGCTGTTGATGACTTTTTTTAATCACGTTTTCCTTTAAACTTAATATCTAGTTTTGCAAAAGTTAAAATTTTATGCCAAGTGGGTTTATTTTTTATTCTTCCATTTCTGATTATTATGCTAGTGTGAAAATCCTCTGACAAAAGCTGCCTTTTTGTAACTTTTGCTAACTGTATTAACATAAAGTCTGTCACACAGCATCCTCGTCAGGCCATTATGTTGGTAATTAGAACCAGTTGATTCTCCAACCTCCGCTTCACCTTTTAGTCCAAAGCCTCCCACTTCAACACACCGCAGCAGGCTGCGTACTCAGCTGATCTGCTTCATCGATGTAAAATACAGAGATCATTATACGGCTAAGCTATAGCACAGACTCCCCTGCTGCAGACGAGTGTGAGCGCATGCAAATGTGTGCACGTCCATTCATAAAGTGTGCTCATCTATTTGTGCGTAAGTTCATTGGCTCACAAGTTGCATAAATGGTCATCTGTGTGTGTTCAAGATTATGTGAGTGTAGGCGTAGGGGGAACCTGATCTGATCTGTGTGGGTGGAACCGGTTCCTTTTTTCCCCCCACTCACAACTGTTCAGACAGACGGCCTGCTAGAGAGATCAGACTCTCAGACTAACTGGACCAGAAGCCATTAGGACACACTAGACACACTGCACTTTTTTTTTTCCAAAAAGCTCATACTTTCTTCTTAAAAAAATATGTAGATCTTAAATTGTCAGGGGGCAATAATAAGAAAAAAACATTTCTTATATTTAAAAAAAAAAAAAAATAAGAAAGAAAAAAATCATTTCGCGTGGAAATGATCTGAAGTAATCAAATCATTTCCACGCGATCCGACGCACAGCATGGGCCAATAACGGCCAAAGTGTCCTGAGATTTTGCCCTTTATTTTCCTATGTTCTGTCTTTTTGGGAAGGAAAACAGCTCTGGCACTTGAGTGTGAGGGTAGTTCAAGCATGACATGCCAGAACTACATTTTGTCTTTAATAGAAGTGATTCTCCAGACCTCACAACTATCTTTAGCTTCTCTGAAACTGCTTTTCCAAAACTCTCTAAATATTCCCAGAAATGCTATTAGTATTAATGATATATTACTAGGGTTTTTCTTTAATATTCACTTCACTTCTATTACCTTTGTGAATCATGTTATAATGTTCTGATACGACGTTTGCGGTGTCCCCTCAGGAAAAACACTGGCACTAAATGTGGATTAAGTCTTCAGCACCGTTTAAAGCACTCAAAATGAGTCTGTTTTGTTTCCTTCAGTATTTTTTGCTTTTTCTGATTCAGGGTTTATTTTTAAATTTTTATTTGGCCTTTTTCACCAACACTTGTCACGTTGCAGAAAAAAGTCAATACAAACTCGAACAGCTTCTTTGTTTTTAAGAAATTTTACCCACTGTCTGAAATTATTGGTGAGTTAGGATTACATGAGCTATTTCCATTTGCTAAATGCCAGATGATGTGAAAATATTTCTTGAAAAAGTTTTTAAAGACAACACCTCAAACACATTGTTTCCAATTACAAAATCGTAAAAATAAATCGACCTAGATATCAGGGCAGTAATGTGGACCTTTGTGCTTCGTTCTTGAGCACAAAGTTCAGATACCTCAAAGTGCCACGTTCATTTGTTCAGACAATTGCATGCAAGTACAAAGACAGGCTCTGTGTCCAAAAGGGAGAACATCTTTGGTTGCAAAATGTACGAGTCAACCATTAAATAAAGTAAAAAACCTTGTAGAAATGCTGACCAAACCGATGTGAGCTGAAAGGCCACTCAGAATGGAAGAAGTCATCATTAGAAAGCAGCATGAAAAGCCTCATTATAGTTTGTAAGTGCGTTTAAAGACATAGAGAGAAGACCAACGGTTTAATTAAACAAAAATGAAAGTGTTTGAGTATAATGACCATTGTTATATTTGGAGTAGAAGCGGAATAGTGTTGCAACCCTGGGAAGACAATCCCAGCTGTGGAGGCAACGTCGTCTTAAGGAGGCGATTTGCTGCATAAGGAAACATTTCACACAATCCATGGCATCACGACAAAAAAAGTCAAAGCAACACCCAAAGACATGCCGGATGACCAAAATGTTTGACCCAATCCACACCGCTTTAGGCAGTCCAACCAGACAGAAACTGTATGTAAACCTCTTAATACAAAGAAAGATTTTTAAACAATCATGTAGTTTAATTTAATGTGAGAAAGTGAAAAAACATGTTATTCTTGTTTCTTTTATTAAACAGTGTATGTAAACATGCAGTCTCAACCCTCCAAACATCAGTAATGTGTATTGTCTATCAGCCAGTCATAGTATTTATTTAGTTTACTTTAGTTTTTTATGTTGACATTTTGAATTATTCACTCCATTGGTCCGACTCAAATTTATGCTAAATGCTTGAAAGTGAGCCTCGGTTAGCCCGTACAGTCGACCCCGAACCTACAGCCTTTAAAACCCATTTAGACCCCAGCGGACCTCTACATGTGGGCGTTTCTTCACCTTTCGATTTTGAGAGGCACCATCATGTTCTCTACGGTCATCAGACGAAGGTTTACTCGGATGAAAGACTTTGTCTTTCCCTGAGATCATCTAAACAGAACAATTAAGAAAATGTAAAGAACATCCTGTTTATTTTCACAAAGCCAAATTCAAAAGAATGGAAAATAAAAAAAATAAAAAATACTGTTTCTCGTGTCAGAGAAGAGGCTGGAAAGATGGACAGACAAGGTTTTGGGAAGGCAAGCACGGTCAGGATGCACACACTGGAAAGCCATCACCAACCAGATTCTGGCCAGTGGCACTCCAGGGAGGAAAGAGGAAGAGCAGAGGAGGAGAAAAGAGAACAAGCATGTGGAAAGGTAAAGAAGAGGACAGCAAAGGGACAAAGGCAGATGTCCAAGTAGCCATACCTGCAGATGCAATTTTGCAGCCCACTTCAACCCTTCCTCCCACCCCTGCTCTTATGCTCGCCTGTTACTCCGCTTCTTAATATTTCTTTTTTTTTATTTCCTCTTTAGCGTTTCTTATTTATTTTTATTTCAACCTTTATTTTTTAAAAAAGCTGCTTTTTCAAGATCATTTTGGCGAAGGCAAAGAGCAGCAAAAAAAAAAACCAACATCCAACATAACAGATTTCATTGGTTATGTTAAAAACAAACCAGAAGCTTGAAATGAAAGGGAAATCTAAACTGAAATGTAAAAACAAAAGCATCGATTCGGTTTGTTTCAGATAATTGTGCCTTACATTTGCTCTTGTAAAAGGCTTTCGTTGGTTCTTGTGTCTCCCGTAGCAGCGAAAGTATCCCCTAAAAAGACCCACAATTTGGTTTTAGAAAACATCTGCGTGCCATCATAAATTCAAAATGGAAACTTTATAAGCTTTATTGGTTGGAACCGGCAATTACTGGGACAAGATTTGAAAATACAGTATGCTCAGAAAAATATGATTTACGCCCAGATTTACAAACATTTTATTGGTCAGCTCGAGTTATTTTCCACTTTCAGGGATGAATATTCGAAATAACCATTTCCACCATAGTTCCAGCATGTTCTCTGCGATGCTACAAACTGAGTCAGAAACCAAAGTCTGTACTTAAAAACAATATCAAAAATGCCACAAGTCTGTTAAATAACAGTTTCATTATATATTGTTATGTTACATAAATATACATTTTGTTTTTATATCAGTTTACATTTTAATAAGACAACTTTTAATGAATACAGATTTGTGGGTTTGGAGAGATCATGTGCCATATTTCTGTTTTAAGAAGTACTGTGTTTTTTTTTCCTTTTCTCTATAGTCTTGATATGCTGGTGAAAATCCATGGAAAGTCTTGTTCACGATTCCTCACTGTAAAACAAAGAGTTCGCATAAAGTAATAGAAAAAGGAAACATTAAAAAGTTCCTTGTAAAGGAAGTGGAAGTGCTACATAAATCCTTCAAAAGTCTTTAAAATGCATCACAAGTCTGGTTAGTCTTCAAGCTGCAGTGGTTGTAATAAAAATCACATGAAGCCCCGTCAGAGTCGTGAACATTTTGTCCGTGTGGTTTGTGCCCTCGGCGTTAGCTTCGGATGCTCGTCTTCCTGTCTCTGTCTTTGTTCTGCGATAGAAAGAAAACACGGCGTCAGATCGTCAGGAACGTTCTGCTTGGATTTAATGATGCAACATTGAGAAGGCGACGCCAGAAAACATAGGGATTTTTCACATTTCTGGCGTTGATGTGAACCTCCGGCGGCGGGACCGGGGTCGCGAACTTCCACTTCACACAACTTTGCCGTCTGTTGTGGCAACAGAATCTGGTTTTCTGCAATCAGTGTGGTTTTGTAAGCATTTCGCCTCTGGTTGCCGAGAAAGCAAATTAGCCCCGACTGGCTGCAGTAAACTCACAAACACATTCCACACAGTAGCAAGGCAACATTAGCTGCGGCAGCAGGGAGCAACACGTGTTTCGCTTAATTCGATCGCAGGCTGAACGATGACATCATGAGCTGATTTATAAGCACAGCGTAAGACGATATATTCCTCATTTATCTGTGGTATCGGAACAGAGGAGCCCTGATTTCCTGGCTGGTGAGGAGCCTTTCTCTATCTGGCCAGGAAAATAACATCACTTTTTCCCTCCTCACCTAACCTCTCCCCTGCTCGCTGCGCTGGCCATCCACAGCCGAGCCCAGCTCAAAGGTTTTTAATGAGGTTATTTTCTGAGTGATTTGCAACGCATTCAATCTTTGCTGTGTCTCAAAAATTAATGATATCTGATCTAATGCTGTTAAGACCTAATCCCTGGCTGTTGATAAATGTCTCCTAATCAAAATCTGTTCTCATTCAAATTGATTTTGGATGGGTTTATTGTATTTTCTGCCAAAAAAAGTTTGGGAGATTTTTATTTTTTTATTTTATTACTCCTGGCTCTTTTTCCTTTCCCATATCATCTCAGCTAACCTTCTCCGACTCCTGGCTTGGCCTCCTTCTCAACACCTGTAACACATTTCCTTTATTTTAGACGGAGCACGAGGTGTAGGTGTTTGGAAAAGTCCATGTGACTGACATCAGCAACAGTGGGTAGGTGTTTGGACGGGTATCAGGTGGTAATCGGAGGATGAAATCACAGGATTTGGACAGGAATCGGTCCTCCCACTGATTGGGGCGAGGAGACGCAGAAACGATTATTGACGATCCGTCCTCCAGCTGGACAGAGATGAGTGTCGTTAGTAGGTTGTGATTGAACCACTTGTAGTTGGCTGCGAAAGCAAGCGTGAGCAAACGCAAACATTTAGAGGTTGGTGCTTTGTGTGCATGAATTTACGTTTCAAAAGAGCAGCTACTTCATGTGACGTTTTCATGACATTAAATTCACAGTTTTCTTTACGTTTTTTTTCAGTTCACTGCTCAAAACGCCCAGCTAAAAAAAAAAACAACAAAATTTTTATTTTCACCCTGAGGCTTTCACAATACGCCGATGATCATTTTCTTTTTAGATACAATAAAATAATACAATCAAATTTTCTTAACTTAAACAGACAAAGTCAATTTATAAAGATTCGCTGAACTTCAGTGCCTGAACTTCATTCTGCACTTGAGAGATCTTCAGGAAATACCTAAAGCTCAGATGCTGCTCTTTCATTCTGTCTCATCTAGTCAATTCCTCACACAGGCCTCGTTAAAGTCTAGCCCAGGGAACCGGCTTTAGACAATAATTTGGTCAAAACAAACCTGAGGATGTTGCACAAGAAGCAGCATTTAGTTTCAATGCACTCGGCTTCTTGAAATACAGATGGAAAAAGTTACTGTTTACTGCAGCTTGGCCGTAAAGGTCAAAGATCACTTTATCCGTCCATTTCTGTCATGTGTTAGCTTTGTTTGAATGTGATTTTTTTCTTTTATGGGAGATCATTTTTACTACTAGTCTTTATTTAGGGTTTTTATTATCTCTGTTCTTTATTATTCTAGTGACTCTGCATAAATAAACCTGCTGCACCTGAAAAACTCTTACAGTTTGAGAGCATCAGATGTACAATTTTACCCCTAGCAGTTTTTGCCCAGTGTTGAAGGCTTAATCTGAGTTTCATACATTTGATTAGATTAGTACTTATCCACTACCATTGAATTTGGATGCATGGGGGCTACTTAAGTCACATCCTGAAGTGCAATATCTGGACTACCCCAACACATTGTCCTTGGTCCTATAGGTAGTGGTTAGAGACAGAACGTTCCTTCAAGAAGTTGATAAATCTGCAATTCTCACCGTTTCCTGATATGTGAACATTTGTGACCTAATTTATCGCCTAACGTATCGTAAAAAATAAACATACATTAATGTATGTGAAATTAATTACAATTTATATACTCTATAACTACATAAAACTGCCAAAGCAAACAATATGCTCTGTAGTTGTTCTAAAATAGCACTCTTTATATATAAAAAATCTTTATACGTGCATGAGTTATATTACACATACGTACAACACAATTTAACCTATACAACACATTTATTTTTCACCATGGTAACAGATCAGAAGCCATCAATTGATTAAAAATATTTCTTTTTTCAATGGATAACAAATTAAATACATTAGTACACATGAAACCACAACAGTTCTGAAGACGGCAAGATATTTTAAAATGACAAGTATTTAGTACTGATTTATTAAACACTAAATTAAAGTGATGCTAAAAATACCAGTACATTTCAAAGCAGACAGCAAATATGCTACCATTAAAAATAAGTTGAAGAATAGATATTACAATTAAATAAGCTGAATAAAAAAAAATAAACTACCTGTATTGGTTTTATTGGGTTCAGTAACAGCCCTTCATGCACCTCTCAGTCGCTCAGCCCTCCACCTAATCGACAGAAACAAAGTGGGACGCTCTACCCCATAGAAATATAGAAACTAGGGCTAAGAAAAAAGGTTAAAGGGTAAAATGTGGTTCAGCTTTTAACTCTCAGACCTTATAGACTTCTTGAATTGTGGCGTAATCCAGCAATGTGCACTTCAAAACTAAGAGTAAGGAAGTGGGCGTGATGGGATTTTAGCCAAAAATTGTATTTTATTTTTTTTGTGAGAATGAATTTAACACAGCCTGGGAAACTGCGGCCAAACTGCAGCACTCCTGTTATCGTACTCGCTTTCCCAACACAAACCATCAAACCAACAGCTGCGAGACACAAGTGCAGCCGCGCTCTCCGGTGTTTGCTGGAAAGCGCTGTGGAAAATTGCAGGCATTTATCAGTGGAAGGAAAAGTACTCCGGGTTGGAGAAAGAGGATACACCAAGAATTTCACTTAAAACCTGGGCGTTGAAATTAGCCAATTTACCAAAATTACATCAAATTAGAACGGAGTCATTAGGCGAATCGTCCCGCGTTTCGTCGTGAGCAATCGGTGACAGCTTGGAAGCGCAGCTGTAGCTGCTGAGGCTGGATCTGAACCGGTTCAGAGGAGGGGTCGCCTTCAGGCCGGCCTGGTAGTCAAAACAATCTGCTAAAGACTAATAGGTCACGGTCAGATGACGGTTCTGCTCTTTCTTCCCTCTTTCCACACACACATACCAGGAGCTTCCCCAGAGGGCGATTTGTCCAACCCTAATATGATTACCTGATGATGTTTGCTCTAGATACAATATGAAGATATCACCACCCTGAAACAATATTATTATTCTATTAAGGTGAAAAGCAGCCTGTTGGAGTCTCAATGTGAAGACACTAAGCACTTTCATTAAAGTATCTCATCAACTCACAAATTTAAACTTCAAATTTTTTTTTTTTGTTTGTTTTTTGTGAAACTCAAGCCTGCCGATTCTTTACCTATAATTGTGGATTTTCCACGCACTCTTTTTTTTCCCCCCCTGTCTTAAGCTCAGTCTGTCAAATAAAAACATCTAATTTAGTCCCTGGCTGCATGAGGACAGGACTGACTAGTTGGAAAAAATAATTCCACTTGGGCTCAGGCCCGCATTCATTTAAGGACATTGGTATTTAACCATGAAATGAAAGCAGCTTATATCCTTCTAGATTATTAAGTGAAAATATTTAAGACTGTGTCACTGTCTCCAGTGGCTTATATAAGCTGTAGTTACCCTCATAAATGACAATCAATTAAAAAAAATCACACATCAGACCTTTAAAGTGAGCTAACTAGCAGACCAAAATGTCCCAATTTGCCATTATGTGGCTTGGACGTAGACGCATACAGATTATCGGTATCAACGTTTTAAAAAGTTACAGTTTCAAAACCACTGAAACTTTACTTTGCAGCGTTTAAAGTCCTGTCAGTGAAATACCAAAGAAAAAGTGGAGTTTTCTCTGGCTCTACATAGGATATAGTAATGCAGGGCTGCCCCTACCCCACATGTTGCTGCTCACTGCCAAACAGCTTACTTGTTATTGACTTCTAAGTTGTACATGAACACCAAACTTTAACAATAACAAAACTATAAAAATGAAACAAAAACCAGCAGCTTGGAAAAGGGACATTTTTAATTTTTCCAAGCCTAGACAAAGAAAAGTTGAAATAAAGATATTTAAAAGAAAAACAATCAGAAGAAAGTTTATTTGTGGCCACCAACATATTTGTGGTTATTTTATTCTACTAATGCAACACAAAAAACAGCAAACCTCATCACACTATTATAGCATGCAAAAATTAATAATCCATAGGACAGTTTGGATTGCATGCCTGTTTGCTAAAATGCCAACTAACACGAACTTCTACTTTGCTGACAGACCTGCAGCCTGTTGGGTTAAATGTCTTTGCAGTGGCTGCCCACAACTGGGTCAGTCACAGCGCCCAAGATGCTTAAGGTCACACAGTGTTGGACGCCCAGCTGGAAAAAAGGAAAATGTGGATCCATCACAAGTGATGTCACTGCACTTTTCAACAATAATATCACCATTGCATCATTTTCTGATATCATGCAGCCCTATTTTTCACTCTTTTTTGGCCTCCTATGATGCTATTCCTCTGTTACGGTTAGAGCACATAAAAAATTAGTTGATGATTTGGTTTGGCTAAGTCAAGGAACTTGTAGGACCGCCATAGCTGCAAGAGTTGACACCACAGTGGGGGTTTTTTCTACTTTGTGGCACTGGTGGCCTTTTAGGCCTTTGTTATACAGCAAAAGATGGCTGCATTGAGGACTGACAGCCTCTAGGTCTCGGGCCTCCACACGATGCGACATCATGACAACTCAGGTTTTCAAGCTGTAGTTACCAAGCATTTCTCTACCTGGAGAAATACAACTGATTAACCAGCTAATTTCACTTTGTTGTATTTGTGATGCTGAAAGAAAGGCACAACCACAAAAAAGGAACGATATTCTCCATATTCAAAGGTTCATATACTCATAATTTTAGATGCAGTGAGCAATGGAAACCAAACTTAAATGAATCATCAAAAAGTAAATAAAGCTTCAAAAATAATATTACTGTAGGAGTAACATTTAATATGTTGTATTGTTTAGCAGCAGTAGGGATAACTGTAGCTTATCCTGTAACTAGACAGGTTCCAGGTTGTCATGAGAATCCAATGCCAGCCTCTGTTTTTCTTGGATTAGAACATATTCATGTTACTTTACTATATCTTCTTGATGCATATCCTCTGACAAACAACTGATTGACTTTAGATTGCCCAGTTTGCACATGTATTTTATTACCACTATATTTTAATGCTGTAATGAGTAGAACAAGCTTGATTTTATTTTCACTTTGTTCTTCCCCATTATGCCGATAGCGTTACTTCATCATCGGCGCTAACATGTCCGCCCTCCAACAGCAAATTTGTCATTAGCTTCAGCAGATATTGTTTTAAGAAGCAGCCTAATTAAAAGCGCCGACTTCTGCTTTCCTGTTCGCCATGTTGTATTTCTCTCTGCCAGGCTCGGAGCTCCGTATTTGTGTTTTAATTTGCCCTGCGAGCGGCTCCGTCCCTGGAGGCCAAAGGACAACAGAATGATAGTTTTGCTAATAGATTTTGTTATCGGACCCGACTTCTTCTGTTGGTGTTGAATTAGGGGGTTTAATTGCTTCCATGTGTGCTGCAAGCTTACAGACGGCTCTGCGTTTGACTGCAGGACAAGCTGAACGTGGGGGAGAATATATTTAAAAAAAAGAAAAAAACAACCAGCCACAGAATATGACCCTGGCCTGATGCACCTCATTAGCATAGGTTCAAACAAAACGCACGGAGGCGATGCTGCCGCTTATGAGGCACAAATCATTAACTCCCAGTCAACTCTGGCTCCATCGCTTTTCATCTATGACACTGAAACGTCAGCTTCATGCACGAGAGTGACGCAATGCTTTTTTCCATCTAAAACAGTCTAATATTCCAAATAGCTGTAAGAACCGCAGCCATTAGCATGCTTCTGAACACGTCCCAGCCACACATTTAAGCTCTCTTTAGGCGCACGCTTGATTGGGCCTCCTTAAAGACGCAAAGCGCGGTTTAAAAGCAAACGTCCAAACTGGAGGATAAATAGCGGAGTTGATTATCCCCGCTGACTCCATCTCCATTTCCAAAACTTCCTGCCCGCCATTAGTTTCAGAAAGCGTTGAAAGCGTAGCGGCGATCCAGAGCTCCTCAGCTATCATACATGGTTTGTTTATGCAGTCTAGATAGACGCAAAGAGCTGCCAATCTGGCTGACATGAAAAGGGAAATAGAAATAAAACGCTTTTATTAAAAAACTCAAGAAAGGTTGTGCAGCCACGAGTGTGTGTGTATATATATATGTGTGTGTGTGTCATTTGTGGAGGTGTGAGTGTAAGCAGAGAGGGCGTTCCACAGAGCGCGGTTTCCAGGCTCCTTTACCATCACCATCAAAGCTCAGCCTCAATGTGTTTCTAATAGCAGCCGCTGAATTAAACACTGGCTGCACTGCCTCAGCAGAGGATAAATCATTTACAGAACAATTAGCTCATTTGTTGCTCTGCTCCGTTCTGCCAATGACTTCCAGACACAGAGAGCTGGCCGAGGGAGGACGTGTCTGTGTGTTTGTGAGGTGACTGTGTGGGCAAAAATATGCAAAAGTCACCCGATTCAACTGAGTCATCCAATAAATGACACGATCCGCTTTGATACACGAGTCTCCGCAGCGAGTCTTTGCTTTTATCCTCAAGTGTAGCAAAACAGACAAATGGAAATCAGCTGCTTTCTGAATTCACCGCAAGGATTTGGCCTTTTCTTTTCATACACCCACAGATAACTGTGCGTACAAAACGCTTCAGATCAGCCACTCCGAGCAGGAGTAGAGCACACGCATCATGCTTCATCTGCTGTGCCACTGACTTTGAACCTCTCTTTTTAATTTTGAGAAATTCACTCAAATCATAAATAAATATGGGCTGCGCCCTAAAATGCCAATAAAATTGGCCATTTCAAAGGGAACAATGGTCTATTTACAGCAACCACACCATAAGTACCAAGATAATTGGATTTTTTCCAGCGTTTTTATGTTGTTTCCAAACATCTGACAGCTCTTTTATGCCATAAAAAAGAGTTGTAAAACCCCCAATATTGGGCAAATTGTCTCGACTTGTAATACAGGGATTAAAAGGAAAGAAGCTCTCCATTGCAGTCATTGGCAGACAAATTTCCACTTTTATTTTCTTTTGCCATTAATTTGAGCTGACCCTCTTCCTAGTTCAAGCCAATAGAAATAGGCCACACTTGTGGAAAAAGCTGTAAAAATATACAGAGTTCTGTGCCCTTAAAACAGAAGTAGACAAATTAGCATGGTTTAAGTTGTTATGTACGGAAGGACCATCTTAACTACAAGCCATCACCCCAGGCTCACCTCGACCAGAAGCGAATGGGCCTCCAGAATCTGCTCTGCTACAGCACGGCTGTGTCGACCAAGATTTCTACATGTTTATGCAGCCGCCACGCTCCCTACACATCAATCTGATGAGATCTGAAGGGCGCAAACCAGATTCATGGGGGCCCCACGCACCATCCGTGGAGTCCAAAGGGTCTGCTAAACCTGACACTGTGAAGATCTATAAAGATCTTTTACTGCAGTACTATAATCGCACACTGAAAAATTTGCTGCAGCTTTATTACTTGTGAGTTTTGAAAAAAAAGAAAAGAAAGATGTTCTGACCTCCTTTGCCAGGCTCATCATTTCGAGATAAACTGTCCTGCTTTGTTTGTCCCTGCTCCTTTAAACCTGTAATAACTACCCTGCTGGGTCAGCAGCTCATTTTCTTGTATTTATTTTCTGGCATATGACAGACAACACACTTCTGTGCTACACTTTTGTGTCTTACCCATTTTAAAAAAAGAGCAATTGAAAACATTGATCAACTTAAAAAAAAGTAAAGTATAAATAAGAATAATGCCTTAGTGGTACAAAGTGACTGATGATGTAGAAACGCACATATGTTGTGTGAGATTTTCTTTCCCTTTGCCCAACATATAAAAAAATAAATCTTTGGTAGGACCTCTGATGACCTCTCTGGTTACTGACAGTGAATCCTTATTTATTAAGAAGCTACAGCTGTTTTGTTATATGTTGACTCCAGACACCTGAGAGTGAAGGCGGAGTGAGACATCCTTCACATGAAATGTGCATCAGGCCCGGTTCTGTTCATTCACCGCCTCCCCATTTTAGTTAACACAACCATCAAAGGCATCAATACAGAAACTCTCTCATCATTCCAGTTTTTTGACTCTGTTTTATTGTCTGTTATGAAAGTATGACTAAACAGCTTAAAATAGTTCTAATATTCCAACATCCAGACTGGACAATTGTACAATTACTTAAATTTATTTTATTAAGAAATTAGAAGTGTTGATATTTTACACTTTGGAACAACAATGGTACTTTTTACCAACTGGCATTGTAATCAGTTGAACTTGATAATTGAATCATAATTGAATTGCATATAGTTGGATCCAGATATGGGTAGTAATTAGGCACATTTACTTGAGTACGGTAACTTTTTGGACTATTCACAGTTTTACTTTTACTTCAGTAATACTATTATTAAGAATCACTACTCTTACTGGAGTAAAATTTCTGGATACTTTACCCACTGAGAGTAAGGTCACTGAATAAGAGTTTATGTCAAAGTGAGACTTCGTCTTTACACACACAAGCTTTGTTCTTCTAATGACGTTTTCCACATACTGTTAATGGAAATTCACCTTGTTCTACTATAATACCTACTATAAGTATCAGTGTAAAAAGTTTTATATTGAAAAATTAAATGAAATATATATATAAAACAATCATTGCAGTCTTTAAAATACCAGAATATGCACATAACTTTATTTTTTTGCCATCATTTTATAATATTAAATCAGATGTTTTTATCAGTTACTCAGTACTTGTGTAGCCTTTTATTCAGATTCCATTTTACTTGAGTAAATACATGGTGAAGCAGTGCTACTCTTACTTGAGTACAATCTTTCTACCCACCTCTGTCAAGATTGTATTGTAATGAAGTGGATTTGTCTGATACTGACAAATGATACACAACTGAGTTGTATTTAGCAAAACCGCACATGAATTGGAGCAATTTTTAAAGTAAAAAAAACAAACAAGCAAAAACAAAAAGGTTCCCAGTCTCAACGAGTTACCAAATTGCTTCTCCAATCCAAGTCACATTCACCAATCTGCACTCAAAAAGCTTCACAAAGACTGGTGAACAGCTTTAAGGTTTAAGTAGCAAAAAGAAAGCTGAAATCAAATTTACAACCTTTCCAGTTGACAGACTATACATCACATTGACCTGCATCCATCAAAGTGTGAATAACTGTGTCCAAAATAAATGACAATGAAAACGTTTATGTTTTCCGAGTGCAGCGACACAGATAAATTAAAATTCAGTCAATTTCCTTTCTCCCTTTGATATTGATATAAAAAATAATAATCATTTTATTTATCTTTGCTTTATTTTACAGCTTTCTTTGACCCTTGGATCAAGTCCAGCAGATGAATAAATCACATTAGTATTCACCTCACTACATGCCTGAATATGTAACATGTGATGCTGAGTGCGCAGCAGTCATTAGTAACAAGGCTGTTTGTTTTGAAACACTTACACCATAGTCACCCATAATAAGAGGAAATGACTGTACGCTTTTCTCACTTTCACCCTCTGCTGCGTTGGAAATGGGAGTAACTGAAGCGGCTGGTTTAAGCAGACCTGACAGCGGTGATGAACCTCAATAACTATGAAAACATACGAAGAAAGAGCTCTGAACAGAAACTCCCCTTTTACCTCTTCTGGCTCTTTCTCTGCCCTTCAGCCCATTCCAACACACTCCAGAAATTTGGCAAAGAAATGCTCTAAATTATTGCTAATCACAGTTAATTATTTACATTCCAGGACTAGATGGACTACTAGTTTTTATTATTGTTAAAGTAATAAAATAAATTTGATCTGGAAAGTGTTAATACTACACACAGATATGAGATCTTATATAAGCTGAAGAGAAACAGTTAAACATTCGCAATCCATCATAAGGCTTATTATGAAGTCTCGTTCTGTGTGCATGAATGCAGATTGCTTGTAATGATTTTAAAAACAGCAATGATTCAGCATATAAGAGACTGAAACTAAAACTTAATCTGCATTATTCCATCTTACAGTGAATAATGACACATTCTCTCTGCAGTAAACATGAGTAATGCACCTTATTATGACTCCATCCCACAGAAACCCTCCCTTTGTTACACTAAGCTTATTACGCTAAAGTGAGCCGACGGTTATTTATGCATAAACACAGACAGATACGAGACAAACACAACCACGTGCTCCTCTGAACAATTACTAATCTGGTATTTAATTGTGTAATAATACACTTAGTTAATGTCCTTTTTAAGGAGTGTATTGTGTTATGCATGAAACCCAAAACACATTCAGTGCTACTCCACAGGTATTATAAAAAGTAAAAATATAGGAATTTAATTCTAATTTGTGTATTTTGTATTGGAAGATGAGCCTCTTCAATTGAGTTTGACTGATGATTCTTCTGCAATTACAAAGGTAGATAAGGTATTTTTTGTAAGTAAATACACTACAATTATAATGAGGAATGGCTCCCGTGCCTCTAGTGGATGAACGACATAACAATAAGTTTATAGAAAATAAGGGAATAAATCCTCAAAGGGGGAGAGTGGACCCTGATCTTAAGCTGATTTTAGACACTTCAAACCACACTGAAAACATTCATACAACACTAACATGAAGATTATTTACACAGTTTGTAGTTGTTTTCTCAGCTGTGTCACTTTGCTGCTTCTCCTCGCTGGGCCTGTATCTCTTCACCTCATCAAATCATCAGTCATCTCAAAGTTCAGGAGTAACCTTTGTGTTTGAAGTTATTATTTGTGCAGTGGCATTAAAATGCTACATTACTGTAGTTTGCAGACTGATCAGTCGAGTTGATATAGCCAGCAGCCTCAGAAAAACAGAAGTTAAAAGTACTAACATGGATGTATTTTGACTGAGAGGAAGTGTTGTCGGGGTAATATTTGCATATATGGATATAAAATGTTTGACTTGTTTTCAAAATGCTGAAATCTGGTTAAAACAGGAATGAGAACAGGGAGTCTGTTAGCTGCATTCGTCCGTCTCATCGACTAACTTTTTGGACGTCTCTAAGTATGGAGTAAGATTTTGGATTTTGCAACAAGCTGCTGTGTTTACAATGGGACATAGAGTCATTATGTTCCTGTGTTTTTCCAGAGCAAGTAATTAGGAATTAGCTAATGGGGCCTATTAGCTGATCAGGCAGAATGTTTCAGACAGCTCCAGTCTACATAACCTCTCTACTAACACAGAGGATGCTTGATTGAGTAAACAGTGTCAAATTATGGGAGAGAAGAGTCAATATTCAATAATGCTTAATATGAATATCTGCAGTTTGAGTGAACTTAAATGGTTAAAGTCCGCTAACGTCTAGCTGATCAGCTTTTAGCCTTCCACTGTTCTGAGGTTTTCTAACATACATTTTTTTTTATAAATCTCATTTGAATAATATAATAGGTCAGGAACAATTGCAGTAGCCTGCCTCACCCCAAACCAGTCTCCTTTAAATGAAGTAGTGCTTAACTTGTCATTGTCTAAACTGTAGATCTGAACTGATGGAGGTGAAGCAACATGTTTTCATATAAACCAGTGAGTCACACCACAGTATCTAGAATGCTCCTGTTATAGCCAATTGAGAAATGCAGCTTTAAAGTAATGGAGTATAAATTCTGTATTGTGGACAATATTCCCAAAGCCCTTCCTGCTGTGATGGGATGGGGCAAAGGGTCTCTTTCAACACCCCTTGCCCAGGGGGCTCTGCCTTTTTTGACTTGGCACTGCTTCCAGAAACCTTATTTTGAAACACCCAAATGGCCTTAAGGTTACTGTTATATCATTTCCATAATATCACCAGTCTATATAAAATATATTTATAACAAGGTGTGTTTTTATAAAAACTTTGCCTCTAACTAATCTCATATCGCCCTTATCTGTTTTTCTTCAAAACTTTGATAAAATAAACAAGAAATAAAAAAATAGGCGATGACTTTCGTGTGTGTTCACTTCATCATTTGAATGAGTTTAGCTCACAAAAGAACAGTGGGACTTTTTATCCGGCTGTAATGGGAACCAGTGTAATGTGACTGACACCCGGTAATGAGGGACTTTATCAAAGTCTCTGCGTTTGAGTGCTCCGACATCAGAAAGTTTCTGAACTGTTTTCCGCGCAGCATGCATTTACAGGTCGGTCATGCATCTGCAGTGGCGGGTTGGCGGCCGCAGATAGTATTACACATTTCTGACAGCCTCAACCTGTGCAGGCCTGATCGATATGCAAAGAAGTAGTTAAGGAGGGAAGGTTCAAACGAAAGGAGACGTGGATGAGAATAAAAGAGGATGTGGGGGTTAAAACGACGTGACAGACGGAAAACGATTGGTGATGAAACCAACACTGGTTTCAGGCCAGTTATCTCCCAGCTGAGAGCGTCTGGATGTAGACACTCAAGACGTCTAGGCTTTCAGGCGCACAAGTTTGGAGGGTGAGGCAGAAGGGGTGGGGAGGATTTGTGCCGCTGAGACTCTGGTTATCCCTCAGCTAAAGGGTCTCTGGGTTTAGACACTGAGGAGGGTATTAGCTTTCACACACTGCTGGGGTAACTGGGGAGTCTGCCAGATGTCAGCTCCTTACCAATAAATCCTGCTAAATGGGCAGCCGGCTCGGTTATAGAGGAAGGCCTGAGTGGACGTCAACTCTCTATCATTCTCCGCTCTGTTTGTCAAAACCCGAACCGAGCTCGTAAATATTTGATTTCACTCAGCTGATGGCAATCCCTCATTCCCTGTAATTCCTCATCAGACTGATGGTTTCTTATGGGAGAGTGTTCTTGATTATGACAATTTCCTGTGCTGGATCAGACAAACCAAAACTCACACTTTTTAAAGTTCACCTCTGCTTTGTCTTTGAAAGAATGGCAGTTTTTCTTTCTTCTTATTTTAGATTTTATATCTGTATTAAATTTTGCAGCAGTTTGGATTAAAACCTCTTCAAATCCTGGCTGAAGAATTTACACACTATTGGACAGATTTCACGCACTCCCGGTAATAAATCTCACTGTATAAACACATATAAACCTTAAATTCAGATTTTTTGTGCTCATATTGACTGGAGTTCTGAGAAAAAAAAAAAAACGGCTCAGGTCCCCCGAGCTCTCGCTGAGCTCCTGTGACAGAGAAACACTCATGTATATGGAGTGCAGAGGATTTTTTTTTTAGGAACCACCTTGAACTTTCAAGCCAGCTGCTCCAGTAAAACCCAACCCCCAGCAGGACAATATTGCATGGTCGTTCACCCCAGAAAGTGGACTCTAAAAGAGGTTGTGCTTTTAAAGCCCCTTAGGGCCGGCGAGGTTTATGGGCACAGTTGCTGATCTCAGATCAGGTATTTAACACAAAACTGACCCGACCCAACAACCCGTCTCTACGACCACCCGGTCGCTGTAAATGCGTCTTGATTTGACCTCGTACAGCTGATATCTCTCTGACTTCTTGTTTTTCTGCTCACCATTTTCCGCTGGTTGCTGAGGCAGAAGGTACAGATGTGCTTGGGCTGAGCTGATTGGTCGGATCCTCGGGTGGGGGAGGAGCTGACGTGGAAGAATGGAGGCGAGGGGGCGTGGCACGGCTGTCCATCGTGAAGCCCTTCGCCCAGGAGCAAAACGTTCCCCAGATGGCTTATGTAGCTGCTGGCCAGACGTAGCGTCTCAATCTTTGACAGTTTCCTGCAGTCAAGTGAGACGTGAGTTGCAAAATTAATATGAAACCTGCAGTAGAACGGTCAATAAAATATGTTGCTCCTTACCTGTCGGCCGGCTCAGTGGGGATGAGCGTGCGGAGCGCCGTGAATGCCGTGTTGACAGAATTGGTGCGATCTCTTTCCCGTGCATTGGCTGCCGTCCTCTGGCGGACTTCGCCAGGAGGAGACGAGCCCGGGGGTCCAAGCCTGCCCGCCAAGTTTGTGACGCTCACCCCGGCGCCCCCGCACATCTTTCTCTTCCTGTTCACCTTGATGTGGAAGGCGGACTGGGACGACGAGGACAGGCGAAAGGACGCAGAGTTGGAGGAGCTGCTGGTGTGGTCCTCGGAGCCTGAGCCCTCGCTGCAGTTCTCGTCGTCGTCTTCAGAGAGGAGGCCGATGTCTCCGTACAAGAAGCGACCTGCTGGAGGTGGAGTGCGTAGCATGGCAAAAGTCATCTTTGATGGCTATTTGATCAGTCCCGTTCAGGAGCTCTTCCAAGCAGGCTTTGCTCTCTTGTTTGATTGGGTAGCAAAAACGTGTTGATGCTCCCAATGAGTGTCGACTGGTGGTGTTCGGCAAAGCAGACTTGGTTTATAACCTCCTTTACTCAAAGCAAAACATCAGCAGGTTGAGCTTACGGTCAAGGGCAGAAAAAGTCGGGTCTTCTGATCTATACCCACAGGTGCATTCAGACTCCAGCTCTGTCTTATTCTCTTCTGATCTACTAAAAGAAAAACGTCAAAAAAACCCTCCACATTCCCAAAGTCTGTTAATCTTCAGTTACTCTGTGAGAGCTCAAAATAGCATCTCAAGATTAAAACTCTCTGTCTTTCTTTGTGTGTCTTTACTTCCTACTTTGTCACTTGTTTCTACCTGCTTCCCTTCCAAAAGTCCAACTAGAGTCAACTGGTCTGTGCCGGCAGATTCATGCTCTTTTGCTTCCAGCTGGTCTCCCCTCCTTGTCCTTCTTCCTCTTTGCCTTTTTGCTCCACGTGTGCGTGCGGTCTGAGTGTTTCAGCATGCCTCTGGTCTTATAGTCCGAGGGAGGGCCAAGAGAACTGTCGCGCTCCTCCTCCTGTGAGCGTTCAGAGTCCCCCGGCTGCCGTCTGAAAGCAGACCACAGAGACCGGAGGCAAGAGGCGAGCCATCAGCAGTAGTTTGTTTTGGCTGCATGCTGATGCTTTCCAGGGGAATCCACCCAAAAACAGTGCTTGCATCATCCTCAAGGGCCATAGCAGCTCTCCAGCCAGTCAACATGAGTAAGGTTTACAGATAGGAAGAAGTGATAAAGCACTATCAGCTGGCAGCTAGAGGGGGCAATGAGATCACCTAACTCTGTACTAAATTAGTTGTTTTCTGCAACATGTTACCAAAATCTTTTTAAGGAATCTTGAGTACCATTTTAGTTTGTGTTCAAAAAAATTATAGTTTTTGCTCTACGTTTCAACTCTTAAAAAAAAAACCCAGAACAGGCATCCAGGAATGGGCCTAAAATGTTGTGTTTTGCTCTGGCACTTCGTTGACAGTAATAAACTGTCGACTGTAAGAAGTCAAGTGAAACCTTGCTTTTCTAATTGGTGTCTTTCATTCACAACGCCATCCCTCCTGTGTTTGTCCTTTGGTCTGGAAATATGGACGCAGTGCAGCCACAGAGCCAGACTGAGCTTATAAATAAAAGCCACTAATGGTTTTACTGAGCCATGGCTGAAATCTTTTCAACTTCACAGTTTTTGACACTAGAGGGCCCGAAGTTTCTAATCTTAAACACATTTAGTGCCTTGCAAAAGGATTCATGTGGGAAAATTGAACTTACAGCAACATACGTCTGTGGATTTTATTGAGATTGTGATACACCTACACAGAGTAGAACATAACTCTGGAAGGAAAATTATAAAGTTTTAAAATTTATTGATTTTTTTCAGTTCCCTTTACAATATTAACCCTGAGTACTGTAGTTTATATATATATATATATATATATATATATATATATATATATATATAAATGTTCTGTGAAGGCCTCAGAGTTTTGTCAGGGAATATTTGTAGAAAAAAAACAACAAATAAAGGTTTGAAGCAGTTTAAAGCAGGGATAGTATATGGAACAATGTCCATATCTTAAAATTTACAGGCCACACAAAGATAGCGCTAGTCCCAAGAGTACTATACAAACACTGGAGGAGCTGCAGAAACCCTCAGCTCAGGTGGAATCATCTGTAGGCAGTACAACTTTTGAGTTCAGCGCTCTATAGAGTGGAGCCTTATTGGTAGAGGAGCAGGAAGTATGACATTCTTCAAAGAAAAGAATAACAAGTCCTGTTTAAGGTGTTCTGATCATATGAGATCAATGTTGAACTTTTTGGACATGCAAAACATTATGTGTAGAGGAAAACTAACACTTCTCATTTCCCTGAACACACCATCCTAATGGTGAAGCATGGTGATGGCATCATTATGCTATGGAAATGTGTTTTTGACAGCAGAGATGGGGAAGCTGGTCAGCATTGATGAGGAAATGAATGGAGCAAAATACAGGTAAATCCTAGATAGAACACCTGTTGAAGGTACTCTGGCTTCTGACATGATATAAGTTAATTTTATTTTATGTCTTTGTCAGAGCTCATTGTAGTTATTTTGTGGATTTTTAACTTTTAATCATGTCATTTCTCATGTTTTGCTCATTTATCTTAATTTTCCTTTTTGTTCAGTGTTTTAGTCAGTGTCTGCTGATTTGTGAATCCTCTTTAAATAAAACTGACTTGGCATATACGAAAGACTCTAAACATGCAAATGTAACGAACTGATTCAGAACAAACCATATTCATGTGTTACATTGTGAGAATCTCTGGTCAGAATGGAAACGCGTCCATCATTCATCAAAGAATCTCAATCTGAAGAAATTTCAATCTGTGGACATGTAAAGCTAGTAGAGACACAACCGAGAACCCAGATTAAACTTCCCTAAACAGACTATATGAAGGAGTGATGGTACTTGGCTAAATACATATGCAGTGTCACACTTTTCAGATTTTCATTTGTTGAAAATGTTGAAAACTATGTATCCTTTTTCTTCCATTACGCAGAGTAAGTGCTACTTAATTAATTTGTCTGGAAAAGTGAATAAGAGAGTCTCTCAAGAGAAGCATATAGAAACATATAAAAGACAAGAGAGGAAATCTTGGGATTTTTATTGATTATCATTGTGCAACTGCTTAATCTTGACATAGTAGGCTGACTGCCAATGCAAAACCTAGTTATGGAGTCCAGAATCCTCAGTGGTACCTTTGTGAGAACTCTAAACCAAGCAGCTATTGCCGGTATGCATCTTCTGTGTAGCTTGGCAGCACTAAGGTGCTGCTGAAAACTGATGGCATAATGAATAATACGCGAGTTACACAATGTTACAGTCAGCATTCATCACTCTCAATTTCTGTCGATTTTTCCTCTTGCGTCCACACTTCCTCCCCCCTCCCCGCCTGTTTCTTTGTGTCTCAGGCGTACTGTTTATGCTGTGGTATTTAGTGAAGGAACAGAAGCCAATGTTGGTTGCAGCGGTTGATTTCAGCACATACACAAAGCGCTTGAAACACTGAGAACGGAAACAGTATGTGGAAATCAAAATGAACAAAACAAAGAAAACTAAATGTAACAAATTTGCTTAGTTTTTAAAGAAAAAGAAAGTATTACATTTGGAACCATCCATCAATCTTTTGTCACACCAGACACATATTTGCCTCTTACAGAGCTCTAATCTGGTCGCTTGATGTGCATTTTACCATTTGCCTACAACAAACGAAGCAGTCAAGAATTCTTCTGATAAAGCTACATTACATTGCAAAGTAATCAATGATCAAAACAAGCTGACTGAAAGGTATGGGAACCCTGCACTCCAATTTAATGGCCCATGGCTGTTGCATTGTGGAAAACAAAACTGCAACTAATCCAGTAAACAGTTGACTTTAGGTTCAGGATGCATGTTGGATTTGCTTCCAAATAATCTTTCCTCTTGGTATGTTTGACATAAATCGATAGAGGCAGCAAAAGCAGATGTAATGTGATGCAGGATACGCCACAGAATGGACTGCGTCAATGAGGTTCTTGAAAATACGGCAAGTGAAATTTAATATGAGCTCTGGCTTGTAGACAACATACTGTAACACAAGCATGTTAAACAGTTTATTTGGATACTCCTAAAATATTTAGAGGGAAAATATCAAACCATCCAGTAGCCATCGCCCACTCACCATGATTCAACTTCCCTAACAGTCGTATTATCTACGGACAATTTGGAGAAAACTCAGTATATACGATTGCTGTCGGACTACATATTTTTGAAATATTTTTCCAGTCCAGCTACATCCACTGTGGTCCATCATTACATGCATTAGCATGATCTTCCTCATATTTGCATCCCTCTAGAGAGTCTGACACAGCATCCATTTCACTCTGAATTACTGCCTCCAGGCTAAAACACGTTGGACTCGAAATAATGTCGACTGTGAGTTTTTTAGAATAGCACATCTGTATTTGGGCGAGGAAGGTTGTATGAGAAGGAAGGAGCTATATCACTGAAAAATAATGGTGTAATTTACATAAAATTGTTGACTTAAGTTTGCAACACAGTCACAATGAAAGGATTGGCTGTCAATCAGACTACACTGACAGATTCTAGGGATAAGATGAAAAATACTAAAAATGGTTGCAGTGTTTTTATTGCACATTTTGAAATTATACTTTGAAATGGAGACGTATGAGTTAGAGCTTTTGGAAAAGCTGGCGATATAAAAATAACCTAAAGGAAATAATGCTCAACACAGTCATGTTTGATTGGTCAGTGGATCTGTGAATGGCACTTTAGATTTTTCCAAATCATGTCTTTACTTTAGTTCTTCGTAGGATGCATTTACACCAGCCCTGTTTAGTTTGCTTTGATCAAACTCTAGTTCGTTGAATAGACGGTTCGGTTTATTTGGGGAAGTGGGAGTGTCCAATTCAACTCTGATGCTTAACAAAAAAGTGAACTCTGCTCTGCCTAAAAACCTAGGGCTTGGTTTGTTTGAAGTGAACTCTCTTGTGGTTCAAGTGCTTATGTGAATGCCAAAGGGACCAGAGACTGCTCCGAAGACAGGAGGCAGACTATTGCGTAGGGAATATTGGGTAAATACAACCAAAACAGATGAGCGAAACTAGCGCTAGTGGAGCAATTGCTCATGGTCTTTTACCAAAGACAGAAGAGAAATCCTACAACCGTTAAAATTTGTCGTATTCCGTTTTTGTTCATATTTTGTGAAAAAGGAAGTTGCGGTCAGTGTCTGGTTCAGAGGTATTCATGTTGTTTCCTTCAGTGGTTCTTGGTGCGGCGCCACCGAGAATGAAGAGGCAACAGTTTGCTCAAAGGGCTTCTTTTATTTATTTAATTTCCCTTTGGGATCAATAAAGTATTTTTGTTTTGAATTGATTTGACACAGTGCAGTGTGAACACAAACCACATCAGCTGAAAACGTAACAAATGTTGCAATTTTGGTCTCCAGTCGAACAGAGTTCAATGGACCATCATTGTTTTGAGTTTATATCACTCATTACTGAAGATCTTACAGTATTACCATACATGATATAATGTAGAATGCATTGTCTGCAGCTGAGATGGGTATGGTGAGCTTTCTTGTTCCAAGAAATAAAAAAGGTCATAGTAAGATATTACTCACAGAGAGATAATCTCTTGCTGCTGTAGGTAGAATTAAAGAGATAGCTTAGTACTTAAAGTAAGTGCATTGTAGAAAGAGTTATGGAAGTAAAGAGGCTTCTGAGAAAAAAAAAAAACACAACACTTTCATGTTATTGTTATCATTGAAACTGGGCTTGAGAAAAATTGGATTCAGAAACATATCAGCTCCTTTCTTGCAGAGTCGTCTAAGAAAAGTTGCTGTTCGTGGGTATAGGATCAACTCTGTTCGGTCTACTCATTGAACTCTTTCTTCATTTGAGGCAGAGCTGTTCTTTCTCACGCCAGTCGTTCCACACTTCTGGGGTATAATGACAATATACTGTATATAAATTGTAAAACCGAGTGGTTTTCTCCCCTTAAAAGACGCAGCAGCAGTAGTGGTGGCAGCAGCACAGTAGTAGAACACCATCTGATAGTCATTACCCCACCCGTCTCCTCCCCCAACCTTTCCCTTCCTCTTCTCCGTTTGCTTTATACTCTTTTCTCAACTCAGACATATTATTCATTAGTCTGATGAAAAACACCCACCAGCTTAGCTGGGTCCAATCTCTCTGAGAGACATACACTCACACAAAAGCACAACTGACACAAAGACAGATATACAACACACACCCACAGTCTCAACCCAGTTGAACCATTCTGGCATGGGTCAGGGGCCTGTCAAAACTCTGATGCAGGTCTGGAGCAGAACACAGGCAAATAGATAGATGGGTAGAGATACCCCAAGCAACTGAGTTACTTATAATAGTTGTCGGATGTTCTCATTTTACATGAAACAAGTTAGAAAGGAGGATTTGACCTTGTTTTGATGCCACTGAGCAGAAGTCTGGAGTGGTTCTTTTCTAAAGTAATTGTTGGTCTTCCTCAGCAGGGAGCATGGCATGACGACAGGAATAAGAACAGGAAGACAAGTCAAATAGAACGGTTTCAACTAAAAAGACGAATGGGAAAGAGATGGTGGCCGTCTGCCAGAGCTCCAGACTGCATGGTGTATTGCATCGGGAAACCGGTCGGAAGTGCTCGCCCCCCTATAACTTGCTCCCCACCCCAGCCCCAATTTCAGCCTCATGCAGCCTCAGCGCCAGCCACACTCTACTGTGTTTCCCAAGAGAGCCAGACTCTACAGCTGGCCTTATTAAACCAAGAGAAGCAGAGAGACAGAAAAAAAAGAAGCAGAAGGAAAGAGAGGTCACACAACTGGAAGACATCAGTTGAAGCCGTGCTCGCTCTCTTAGGTTTTTCCATTCATATCCCGTTTTATGATGGAGTTTCTCACAAACACTCTTGCGGTGCAGCGAGTTCAGGCTCACAGTAAAAAGCTATTGTTTGATTCGACAACCCTCAGAATGCTGTAAAACAATGAGACGAATGCTAGGGAATTAAAAGTCTGTGTGACTTTTATCTCGTGTGTCTGAATGCGTCTGAAGGCTGTCGTCATGCATGTGGCCCCCGCTGTATGAGCGTGTCTCATCCAGTTTGTGTGAATCTCGTCGCAGTTGTGAACACGGAGGAGCAATAAAAGAAACTCCGCAGGGTGGACGTCTGTTTCCAATCTGTTATCTGGAGCTCATTTAAAATTAGATTCATTTCTCCTGCATTTTGTCTGAGCTGACTTTTCACCTTGAAATGTTTTTTTTATTTCTAACGTGCTCTTTGTTTTAGACAAACACAATTAGACAAATTCACACCTGTGCTCAGTGTCTCCTCAGACAGCTTCTGGCTGAGGACCGACTCGACAGGAGCAACTGGAGGAAAAGCATATTGCTCAAGGCTCTCCCGCCTCCAGCTTATATCAAGTGTCAGGAAGTCATTACACGCTCATTTTAGCGTTGAGGATTTAAATGAGCATCACGGTGATGGGCCTAAAGTCTCCAAACTCCAATGATGCTATCCAACCCCATCCTTCCAGCATTTTTCTGCTCGTCCACCTCCTTATTTCTACACACACTGCTAAGGCTTTTCTCTAACATATCCAATTCTTGCTACAATTAACACTGAAAAACAGGCCACTTCTTCAGTTTTCCTGGAACCAAGCATCACCAAGTAAGGTGGAATTTAAAGATTTACACCGTTCTCTTGCACACTGAGCCCATGCTGCATTGGCAAGGGGAAGACACAAGCGCCTCCTGATGAATGAAAATTGAGAAGACAGTGTCTGGGTCTTCTGCTCTTCACGTGTATAAATCTACAAATTATGGCCCTTTTCCAATAGCGTGTACTCAGCATGGCTTGACTTGGCTCTATGCGGTTTTCCACTAGTAACGGCCATGTGCTACCAGCCCCTTTTCAGGACCTACTTTGCTGGTGGTAAAATGTGTGGAATTGGGTTAAAAACATGTCGAAAGACTGTAAGTCACTGATTGGCTGGGAGGTGGAGTCACTGGTTACATCACAAGAATGAATACGCGACAATAATCCAACCCGCCATTTGAAAAACTAGAAGAGCGTCTGAGTGGATTTGGAGATTTAAACAACAGTGACCGACTGAGCACAATGTTCATATCATCCATGTCCTCCATTGTTGTGTTGTGTTTGTATGGCGTATAGTTCATGTCGTGGTACTTTTTGGACCCTGGGATAGTCCCACTCACTAGAGCTGTTACACAATTGTAATGGAAAGCCATCCAAACTATGTGGAGTTGAGATGAGATTAGCTGTGTTGCTAGGTGCTAGCGAGCCAATAGTTGTAGCGCGTTACCAAGTCCTGTTATTTAAAAGAGATCTGTTTGTTACATGTGTGACTTTGGTAGTAAAACCCATCTTCATTTTTCTAAAGGTTATCTACTGCAATTCAAATGTGGAGATGCAGCTAACTATTATAGGTGATTTATGAGATCTCATCTGTTATTTAAAAATAACTACATTGAAGTGATTTCTCTGCTTTATCTGAGTCTGCAATGTATTGTAATCAAGTAGTACATATAAAATAGAAGTAAAAATGGACACCAGTCTATTCCTGTGGGGTTGGACAGCAATACTGCAGTGGTATTGCTTTGAATCCTGTAAGAAATTATGACTATAGCCCTCCAACTATTAGCTTGCATAAATCACATTTGTTTCTCTGTCAGAAAAGTTTATTTCTTGCTAACTCTTCCGCTGCCATTTCTATTATGTAGCAGTATTATTTTCTCATGCGTGACATGTTGCGTTCAAGAGAGAAAGGTGTCTTTATAAATGATAGGGTCACTTATTGTAGCTATGTGCTCAGTGAATTCGCATGTATAATTTATAAACATGAATTTGTGTGCTCAGGAAGTGGATTTCTCTGGTTCAAAACAGAGCAAAATGGATCACAGTGAGTATGCTAATGCCATATGTGCTTCTGTAAACCCAAATCCATGCTGGAGTTTTATGTTAATGTTGAGTCAGGTCAACCATTCACAGCAATCTACAGAAACCCCATTAAAAACATGGTTCATGGCCAGAGAAAGTGGGGAAATAGTCACAGCTCAATGTGACTTACATATCAACAGAAGTAAACAAGCTGCATTTACTTCCAGATCCCCATCTGTATTGCGTGACGTCGGCACTAAGTCATTTGAAACCCAGCAATATAAAATACCATTTAGATCTCCAGTGGCTTGGGGATTTTAAGATGGTGCAAGTCCGCTTTCTGGTCCAATCTCAAACAATCTACTACATTCATCCACCAGGACCATCTGATCTGGTTTCATACTGAATTGAGATACAGTGAAAGTTATTTACCACAAGCATTAACCAGATGTATCCCAGACATATCTGTTTAAAAGCCATTGTGGATGGACCCATCACTTGTGCAATACTTGTTTCGTTTCTCTGTAATCCAAATGGAAAGTTCTGTAACGATTAGTATCAGGTATACATTAAAAGAAAATTGTTAGAATCTTATTTTTAGTAAATTAGTTCTGGTAGTTCATTTCTGACCTGGCTAGTGAAATTACAACATAAAAAAGAAACGTTGCTGTGATTAGACTCCCTTTATAGGCTACATAAAAGCAGTTCCCCAGACTCTCCTGCTTAATCTGGCCAGTAGCAGCTCCAGCTCTCCGTTGTAGAGTGACGGTGGAGCTCTACCAGCGGTCTCAAAGAGAAATCAGCTGTGATGTCACTGCCTCTAATGAGGTGGCGGGAACCGTTTGACCACCTGACTCAGTCCTCCTCACCTCTGCCTGTATTTTTAACTTTCTCTTAAAGTCCTCTCTCACTCATTTTTTATTCCCCCGACTGCGTGCAACCATCTCTGCCTACCGCTCGCGTTTCATCCCCGGGTCATTCCCTCGGTGGTTACATGAGCTCAGCTGTCTTGGTCTTCTGGTCAAGTCCAATCATTTCCAGAGCCAACCTTGGATGCATCAGTCGGGTTGTTGGAGCTGACAGAGATAAACTAATGGCTGCTTCAACCTTTAATCATTGGCAAATGATTTATGTTAACCGGGCCTGTCTACTGTAAAAGGCAACAATAAATAAAATCCTGCACACCACAGTTTTCCAAACTTTTAGGGCTTTGGTTGGCTCTGATATATTCCATGGTGTAATGACTGGCTGCCTCGGATGCCAGGGAGCTCACATCACCAGAGGACAGACAGGGGGGAACAAAAAGGGAGAGTTTACAGGGAAATGGAAATAGACATGGGTACAAAGTGATTATGATTCGACTGACTGAGACTTGCAAACCAAATTGCAGTTTTTATGATAGAGAAGGAGAGAGAGAGAGAATAAAGACACGACGCACAAGAGAGGCACTAGCTGTCAGTCTTTCTGGAACAAAATTGAAGACAAATATTCACATCTAGACATCAAAAACGTAAACCAGGCTTATAGTTGTGAGATATCAATATACACAGGTTATTTACAGATAAGATATAAGCAACATATATAAGTTAATATCTACAGTCTTCTTTATTTCCGTTACAGATTGGCTGCTTCACAAATGCCAGCCGATAATGTGTAAAGGAGCATTGAGCATCAAAAGCTGCATTTGATACATCCATCCATCCATTTTCTTACACCCTTGTCCTTAGTGGGGACAGGAAGTGCTGGTGTTTATCTCCAGCTAACGTTCCGGGCGAGAGGCGGGGTCACCCTGGACAGGTCGCTAGTCTGTCGCAGGGCAACACAGAGACAAACAGGACAAACAACCATGCAAACACACACACACACACCTAGGGAGAATTTAGAGAGACCAATTAACCTGACAGTCATGTTTTTGGACTGTGGGAGGAAGCCGGAGAACCCGGAGAGAACCCACCATGCACAGGGAGAACATGCAAACTCCATGCTTCAAGAAAGACCTGGGGCCGGGAATCGAACCCAGGACCTTCTTGCTGCAAGGCAACAGTGCTACCAACTGCGCCACTGTGCAGCCCTCATTTGATGCATATTTTCTAAAAATATTTTTATTTTCAGACTCTATATTGTTAATTTAATTGAAAGTGAGTGATTAGGTTGAACCTAGACTTTTAGAGAATCAACAAATAATCTATCAATAAATACACTAATATTATAATAATATTAATAGTTAATTTTGTAAGGATGCAAATCAAAACATAAAACTAAAAAATTGTCAACTCATAAAAGAAAACTGATTTCTGAATGGCATACAGAATGAAACTGAGTATCACCATCTGATCAGAGGATTAATTTCATCAAAAGTCCCATCAGTTTTCAAGTTTGTAGAGAAGAGAAAGTGTTATTAGGCAAGCTATTGCACCTGAAAACAGTCCCATATTAACTGTCTTGTATCACATCTCAACGATCTGTACTGGGTTATTTGACCTTCCTATCAGTTTAGGTGGATTTCAGTCGGTCTGTAGTTTTACAGTTGTGTTGTACTATTTACATTTGCTCACTGAATTGGATCTTGAAATCTTGGAATATTGTTTCATTTCCTAGCTCTGCTTTAAAGTTCTTTGCAATGTTAACTTGGCCTCCATGCAACACCAGCATTCAGAGCAAAGGTGGCTGAATACAAATGATACATTTTTCATATTTTTGTTTAAAGCAGGGTTATAAAAACTATGCATCCTTTTTCTTTCACTTCACAATTATATTCAACGTTGTATTGGCCTAAAATGTAAAACCAATGCATGTGAATACTTTTGCATGGCACTATAAGTGTAAGTTTCCACCAGCTAGCATCACACCAGCGACAAATATAAACCATTCCTCCATTCTCTCAGATTGCCGAAGTCTGCATGTAGGTTTATAATTGTATTTTATTTAATGGAGATGCATTTTATGCCAAAATCAACACTTTCAAGATGGAGAAGAAAGACACTGTAAATGTCAGTCACCAAAGAAAGCTTTCGTTATGTTACAAAACTTAATGTGGATATGTATTACAAATATAAAGTGTGAAGGCAGTTTTAAGGCAGGTCAAGTGCAAACATTTCATACTTCATACAGAGTTTTATGACGGCTCCACTGCTGCGCCTCAGTCAGGCGAGTTTCACAGAAACGTCCAGAGAGAGTGAAAAGTAATCCTTCTTTAAAAGTGTCACTGACATCACCGGACTGCAGGAGGTTGAAGAGACGAGGTTTCGTTTTTCCTTATCAGCTGCACGCATGCACCTGCTGAGCCCAAGCTGAATGACGGGTTTGCCTTGGATCATCACCCTGACTATAACCAGTCTGCATCTCTTTACTCACAAAAACAACAAATAAATCCTGTGAGCTACACTGGACATGACAAAAGCTGTGTTTAAAAATGCTTCCGGAGAATAAATGGTATGCTAGGAATGGATGAAATAAGATGAGCTCTTTTGATGAACTTGTTAAGGGACTCAGGGATCAAGTAAAAGATGTGTCAGACCCGCCTGCTAAACGCGCGAGAATGCGTGCGTTTGATGTTACACTCTTGTAAACCAGCAGCTGGAGAGGGCTGCACCCCCTGGATCACCGCAACCTTCTAGTAAACCTCACAAAGACGCGCACAAGCACACACGCACACACACACAAGTGCAGACCTTAATAAAGTTGTTGCTTGGGGAACAGGCCTGACACGTCCAATCTAAGGCAGAAGTGACGTGGCTGCTATTGAATTGATATCGTTACAAACGATTCTTCACTTAGGACAAAAAATAAATAAATAAAATTGTTTTATTCCAGCTTATATGTGCTATTATAACAATTTATCCCTGCTTTAAGTGTATAAAGCAGTACATTTACTGCAAAACTCCACCATACAGATGTGGAGTTATAAATACAAGCCTCACCAGGAGGGGACACACAGCCTTTAGAAGGGGAACACCTGGCAGACCACCTGAACTGAGCGCTGCACTGTTTTACAGTGCAAACGTATTCACACTCCTTGTACTTTTTCACGTGGTTACAATGTAACCACAAAGTAAATGTTGGTTTATTTACAGCAACATAAGGTAACATGTACTTGTGAAGAGGGAGGAGACATGTTTTGTTAGAACTTTCTAAAAAAGTGTGAAAATTGTGGTGTGTTTTTGTATTCAGCCTGTCTGAGTCAACGCCTCGGAGAACTTCCTTTTGCTGCAATTACAGCTGCAGGTTTTCTCGGCTATGTCTGATTCTGATTCCCAGTTGGCTTAAGGCTTCGACTTTGACTGGACCTTTACAACACTAAGAGTCATATTGCCTTCAGATAAGATTTCTTTAGAGAAAAAAAGAGAGAAATGCTCATTTCAGGAAATGTTTTGTAATTTTTAAGGAAACCCATTTTATTTTTGTTTTTATGTTTTAAAATAAATAAACATAAAACATTTGCAGAGAAGAAGATGGATACTTTTTATTTTGTGGGATGTTGAGACTTATGGAAATAAAAAATGTAAAAAAATAAAAAGAATTAGTTTCCGGCTTATTGACAAAAAAAAAAATCCAACACAATATCACTTGTACTTTTTAGTGTGATTCTAAAAAACTGCTAAAACTGGCATTTATTACTAAATTTATATAGAAAACATAAGCTGATTCTTTATCTTTTTAAGCCAACCTTACTAAGAGCCATTGTGGCAGGCTTGAAGAGCCACTTGCGGTTCCGGAGCGTCAGGTTACAAACCTCTAGACTAGATCATTCTAACACATACGCATGCATCCTTTGGTTTAAAAAAATATATTTTTTTGCCCATTAATTCTGACAAGTTTTCTTTCTAGAGAAAACTTTCTCCATAACATGACGCTGCTGTGGCCATGTTTGTTTTGGTAGGCTAGAAGTCATGCCACACACTGTCCATTTTTTGTTGATAGAATAATAAACATCATGAGTCATTCAAAGAGTGGCATGTGGCCTTATAAACTCCTTTATGCTTCTCCACATCGTTCTCTCTGGCCTGTACGATGTCTTTCTTGGTCTTCATGATGTTGTTTGTTCACTGATGTTCACTAACTAACCTCTGAAGCCTTCAGGTGGGACTAATTAGGCGCTCTTTGAACGCATTTGGGTGAACTAGATTTTATTTAAGTGTATCAGAGTAAAGGGGATGAATACAAATACGCGCCACACTTTGGGGGACACTGGATACCTGAATACCTTTTTATACGTTTTAATTTTGGACAAGTATTAACACTGTTTTGTGGCTGAATAACAATAGGAAAACTAAGATGCTTCTTTTGTTTTTGCAGCAGTTTATCCCACTCAGAAAACAAAAGTCAGGTGCAAAGCAAATTTACAGCAAGTCTGTGCTTAGACAAATATTAGTGGCTGACAGAGCTCTAAGTTAGTCAGAACAACAAAAATCTAAGACATTAAGTAAACCGCTGTGCTTTGCAAATTCACCCATTAAATATCTTTTATTTCCCGTGATTGTAGCAATTATATTGGATGAGGTCATGCTGCAGCTGACTGCGAGAAAACACTCCTATTTTAAAGCAGTGGATTGTTTCCAGGGTGATGATATAACGCAGTCCAGATGAGTCCCCTCAAGGATTGCCTCATTATCGCACATGCTGCAGCTGCACCCACTCTGTGTGTCTATGAGGAGCTATGTTTATGTGAGAGCACGTGCATGCATGCAAGCTGAGATTGTGTGCATGTGTCTCTGACTATTTAAACTCTACTTGCAGTCAATTACCAGAAAATGGCTTGTGCGGTTCGTTTTTTCCCTCCATAAGAGCTAATTATAGGGTTTGGGTTAAGGTTAGAATTGGGGTTGGGAAAGCAGGAAAGTCCTGGCTGGAGGAGTCTGGTCCATCCAGAGGACATGAAACCAGGGGGTGTAGCCGAAGGACCGCCAGGGAGTGACTAGGCACCAGACGAATCTGATAGCTGCCTCTATGTGGCACTTCAAAGTCTGCTTTTAGCTGGGGTTAGGCTGTTGCCATGCTCGTGTTCTCAAAGCCAAGAAAACACAACTTCGTCCAAAATTTACATTGCTGAATCACAATAATATTATGCAAAGCAGCTAGAGGAGAGTTTGTCAAGATTAATGTCTAAAGATGAGATCAAAACTTTAAAATTGAGAAATCTCATTCAGCATACAAGCAAAAGAAGTGGCGCTTTGCCTGTAACTCTTACCTTATGACCTATGCAGCTCTAACTTTGTAAGGTAAAACTTAAGAAGATGTCTATAAAATGTCTGCCGATGCTTGTCACCACCTGATGGTTGGTGATGCTAATGCCTAATTCGTACCTCCCTATTTATTTTGCTGTCTGCTCGACCACAAAGCCCAGTGTGACTTAAACTACATTATTTTCCCAGTGTGGATCATTCGTCCTTCAGGTACAGCGAGGACACTAAAGCTACCTTGGTATTCTGGTAAAAAAAATCATTTTATTCTACACTTTCTTTTATTTTTCTCCTCTTCCGAGTAGAGAGCTTATAAACCAGCGGATTAAGAGCCTGTAATAAAAAATTTTATACAGTGGATTTCTTTTTATACGTTCAATTCCCAGATCCTGTCTGTGTTTTTGCTGGGTGGAAATCATGATGCCCTAAAACTATGGTCTGGACTGGGTCCGGATCTGGACTTTCAGAACCGCTGAGTAAGTGAGTGTTTACAACTGTTTCTAAATGATGTAATTAAAACACACTATAATCAGCCGCATCATTACTGAGTCATACTTTCCTCTAATAAAGTGCTAACAATGATAATGTTGTTAGTGCAGTTTGTGTGAAACACAAGAAAAAATAAAATAAAGTCGACGGTAGATAGGGGAAAAAAAACCATATATACACTATTTAATTATATTATTTATTGATCCCTTTGGGATCAATAAAGTATTTTTGAATTTGAAGTTGAATTTTCTATACAACTCACCATTTTCTCCCCTCATGCTAATTCTTGAGGGAGATTTTTTAAGTTTTTCGACCTGAAATGGAAAACCTGAAACTGGTCAGGTTGGGACCAAGTGATTAAATTACCAAAACAAGTGACTGGTAGCATGGATGACCTTCCTCGATAAATACGACTGAATAACAACAACACTTAGGGACTAGTTCAATTTCTTACCAATACAAATTTAATGGTAGAACAGTAAAAAAAAAATAAAGTTCTAAGGCTATTCTGAAAGGATCCAAACTAAACAGCAAATCTATAAAAGACTGGCTTAGAATGGAACGTGGCCACAATGTATTTAACGTACCGAAGCAGGGTGATCTCATCATTTTATTTAGTGACAGTTTCAGAATGTGCAATGAGTATAAAACCTATTTATAAAGCCCAGAATGAGCAAGCAGAGGGAAAGGAGGACGTAGTGTTAGCAGAGGACGGATTTCCGACAGTAGCCCGGTCCTGACAGCTTCCGTCATATCCGACTATACTCAACCTCATGCAGGGACTCTGCACATGGTAAAACTATCACAGACAGAACACACACACACACACACACATTGTCTCCCACAAGTGTGTGTGTGGACACACATGTTCTCTCTCAGTCTCAGCCAGGAAACGGCTTTCATTCATATTTGAACACTGAAGAAATACAAACGGACAGCTTCAGAAACAGAAAGTCATTCGGCTCCCAGCAGAGAATCTGTGCCACTGCAGGCCGCGATCAGGATTCCCAGCTGGGAATATTTAGGAAGTAGACAGTAGATGTGAACAAGGTGAGCCGAGTTCTCCCACACAACCATTTGTCACTGAACCTCAGATTTTCCTGAGACAGCTTAATTTGTTTGTGGCTGCAGAAAGGCTTCTCAATAAAACACGTGGTTGGGATTTCATTGCCATCTCTGCTGAAAAAGTTCCCAAGCCGAACAGAAAAATCTAATTGACTTACAAAATTACTTTTTATTTTATTTTTTTTTTTTTTTTGAGCAGCTAATATGAAATCATCTGGTTATGGTGAGAATTTGATGATAACTGCACGTAAGTTATCAAAATCTTCCATAGTATGTCCGTTTCTTTTGCTGCTGCTAAGAGGCACTCTGTGGAAACAAAGGCCGTCCTGCACAAATTAATATTATGTTTGGATTTGTTCGTGCTACCAAGAAATAACAGCCTGGGGTTAGTTTGTATTTCTTGGACAAGCACTACTGATGAATCAACCTGATGACAAGACCTTGGAAAGTTGAAATGTATCCAATATAATAACATAAAAATCATTTCAACAACTAATTAGGGAGATGACTGGGATTGGTAATCGTCCGTTGCCTTAGAACGCAGTACGTACATCAATGAGTATATCAAAAATGTTTAACTAAACAGCTTAGCATTCACTAAAATGTTAAAACATTACTCTTTATTTTCATGTAAAACATTTCTTACTTTACCATGAAGCCGATGATTGGACAGTAATTTAGGGTTTCAATAAACAATTGCTGCACAGTAAATTCTGCAGAGTTAAATCAACGCTATGCCGAGTCTATTTGGTCCTTATCAGAATTGGTGTCAATTTAACTCTTTTCAGAGTTATTTCAACAAGAAACTGAGTAGTTTTAACACTTGAAAAAGTTATAACTACTCAAACTATTGTTGAAATAACTCTATAAGAGCCAATTCTGAAAGGGACCAAATAGACTCGGCATAGTGTTGATTTAACTCTGCAGAATTTACTGTGTGTTGAGCGATAAGACAAGCAGTTTTCTACTTCATACAGCAAAACCATTTAATAAAGTGCCTGCTTTATTAAAGCTAAAGGACCCTAAAGGTACAGTATGGGTTCTAAAGAAGATCTTCAAGAAAGAAAGCTAAGTTTCAAAATGGCTGTTACTAGTTTTTCTCACAATGTTGCGAGAAATAAAGAGATATTATTGGCAGCTTTGGGAGTTTTGACCCCCATAGGAAAGGCTTGGCTCCCCCTGGAAGAGGTGACAACGAGAATAAAGCATTTATGCTTTCAATCTTCAATCTGTGGTAAAATTGAAATTTCAAATGACTATGGAAGAATCTTGCATTAGGTATTTGGATAATCCATAAAGTGGATTATGTCGACTCTGAAAACTACTGAAATTGTTTACTGCAACGTAATCAGAGTGAATTGAAAACTTTGGTTTTTTAAAATTAATTTAAAAAAAAATCTTAAAAAGCAAAAAATAAAACGGGAAAGCTTTAGTCTGATTTGATATTAGGCAGACTTTTGTTTCATTTTCAGTTTTGCAGATCTCAGATGAGTAGTTCTCATGAATCTGTAAGAACTGGAGAATCAAATAAGTACAGTTTGTTCTGTATTTTAAGGTACAAGATTCCTTTTCATTTTAAATTTGTGGTGCCAAAATAACAACAATAAGGGTCTGTGCATTTATTTTCCTTTTCTCCTTTTGCAAACATATAAGTAAGACATTATGATTCCTACCATCTAAAACATAAACTGTATTGTGTAAAATATTAGTCACGCTTAAGATGCTTGTCTATTTGTCATTAGCCATTAAACTTGCTGTTTTTCAAAGACAAAAGATTCTAATTTTAGCTTAAATTAGTTAAGAATGCAGTAAAGTTCTGTGTTTTTGTTTTACAAATGGCTAATTTCCAGGAAGCTCACTGTTAATATTTCCTTTTTTAGAGCTTTCTCTGCCATCTTCGATGCTGTCAGGTATTCTTACATCACAAAGCAAAAATGCGCTCTTAACTCATCTTGCCCGGTTAAATGAGAACCGCTCTTCGTCAGCTTAACTGGATGAGGCTCAAAAAACATCATGTAATTTTTGTCTGCTGCCACTAGACGGGGTGAGAGTCAGGGGGTGAGCCAAACGCCTGCCCCATAATAACCACCAGACATGACTCATTCAGCGTGGAATACCACAGCAGCCACAAACAGGTCTCTGGCAGACAAGGAGCAGAAATCCGACCCCACAGCAGAGTTTGTGAATGGGACAGGAATGAGCAAAACCAGGCTAAATTTAATAGAGCTCCAATACGTTTCAGAGATTTAGGAGTTTTAAGAAATCACCAAATGTTTAGTTTGGCTTATTTGTAAAGTCAAGTGTGTAAGTGACTAAAGGCTGTGTGTTTTAGCTGTTGATATTAGTTTAACCAAGAGGAAACTCGGCCTTTCTCTCCACCTCACAGTTTCTCTTTATTTCCTTTCCTAAATTCCCTCGCCGGCTCCGTGATTCTTTTGGCAAAATGTCCTCTCATCGAGTCGTCACGCGCAGCTTTTTAAAAGACAGCGCAGGGACGACATATCACCTTGTCAGATATGATTGCAGCTATGATCATCGTCATTCTTGCCCCCACCGAGCAGGCCGCTCAGTATGAGGACTAACACATGTTGGACGGCTGAGTCGTTATTCGCGGCCGTGGAGCTCGTCCAAGCCTGGAAGGGCCTGGAGAGCTCTGAGTCCATTCCGCGGGTATAAGAAATAACGCAGAAATAACATATTGTTCAGCTTAAAGTATGGCGGCCCGGGGGGTGAGCAAACTGTGAGTGGTCACATTACATGAAAACAGCAGGCAGGAAGTGTTTTGCAACAGCGGAAAATCTTCAGGTCCAGTCTGACCACCAGACGGTCACACTTCATCTGGCCTGCGGTCAGTGGATGGATATCATCCCTACTGTACAGGGCTGGAGATGCTGCCCGCCGATCGTCTTTTACCCTTTTTGCACGCTTTTCAAAGTTTACACCTTATCCTTCCATCACTTCCTCTGCCTCTCCTGCTACATCTTTCTTCTTTTACAACTACGTCTGATCATGTTTAGTGCCCCCCCCCCTTTACCTTTCACCTCAAGCTTCCCCCCCTCTCTCTCTCCTTCTCTATCTTACCCTCTTTCTCTCTCTGTTTGTGGTCAGTCACACTTAATCTAGCTCCATCCATCTGTTTCTCTTCACTCATTTAGTCCGGGCTGCTTTCGATTAAGATTACATCAGGCTTTGACCTATTAGTGTGCTATGATCCTTTTGAAGTCATGCTGTGGTTACAGGTTAAGCTCAAAGCCCACCAATCTTCATACTCAGTCTAACACAGACAGCAATGGGAAAGTAAAGAAAAAAAAAGAGCATAGGTTTGTAAAAGTTTTCAGCCAGGGACCAAAGTCATTGTTTTTTTTCTCTCTCTGGGATCTGGGATCATTAAACGGTATAAGAGTCGTGGTAATATGGACACCCAATAGAGACCCATTTTGGACTCCAAACCATAATCCAACCAACCAAGCTGTGAACTGGAATATATTGTTCATTTAACCCCATATCCTGAGGATTTTTGAGACTTTCTGTTCCCTATTATGGTTCCTGTTTAAAATTGGACTCACAGTTTCCACTAAACATAATCCAGACCGCTTTCATAGCTTTAGGAGCCAAATGAGGAACATATTGAGGCCTATCTACTAGCCTAACCCTTCACTTATAAGTCATTTTAATAAAGCACTAATACTTTTATTTTAATGATACAAAGACCTATAAAAACCTGCAGATGTGAAGTTCTCGCAGATTAAATAATGTTTAAGTTGTGTCCCCTGCTCATTCTCATGATTCACTTCTTACCTGATCTTACTACGAAAGAGAATTAAACATGAGGAGTTAAAATTATTTACATTTAAATGAGGCGTATTAGATTGCAGGCTGCACAATCACAGAGTTGTTAAAACTGGTGCCTAGCAGAAAGAAGGTTGTCGGTTTGAATCCTGACATAAAGTCTTGATGAATGTATGTTTTTTGTTTGTTTTTTTCCCAGGTAGCCTGGCTTCCTCCCACAGTCTGAAAAAGGGGATGATAAATACTGGAGAAATAAAATATGAAAACCTCTCTGCAGCCAAACAAGAAAACACAAGACTGTGTGGTGTCTTTCATGACGTTGTATTTTTGTGCTCTTACGATGTAAAGCATTTTGAACTGCCTTGTTGCTGAAATGTGCAATTAAAATAAACTTTTTTGAAAAATGCTCTGATAAACACTCAGTTTCCATGGATACGCTAAATAAAATAAAGAAATACTGCCTGCTGTACAAAAAAAGACAAGTAGCATTCTTGCTAGCCTAGATCGTTCTTAACTAAGGAGCCTTTTTCTTGACTGAATTTTCTGGAAATGTCAGGAGTGTTAAACTGTGGTGTAGTGATTTAAGAAATAAATGTATTTTAGTTAATTGTAGACAAATTAGTTGAATTAATGTCAAATTCTTAAAAAACTACATATATTTTTTGAAAATGCTCTGATAAACACTCAGTTTCCATGGATACGCTAAATAAAATACATTAGTTTAGTGACGGGAACAAATCCATTCGTATATGCAAGGATGCATCTCCAATTTAAAAAAATGCATTAGCTAGTCACAATTACTTAAATGAAATTTATAGAAGTTACTTAACTTACGTTGGTTTACGTTGACACTTTAATAAACGTAATAAATTAACTTGGATAAACTTCTTTTTTTTTTTTTTTACTTGTGACCAATTAAAGCAATTTTCTTTTTAAGCTGGATGTGGATTCACTTTTTTCACTGTGTTCTAAATACCGGGGATTTAGAAGGGAGAAATGGCAGCCAGCATAACAAAATACCGATGAGGTACTCCAACCTTATGTAGTTGACTCATTGGGCGACCTCTTGCCCAATGAGTCATGTTGCATCCTGGGCAGGCTGCACAAGATCCCCTCTCTTGACTGGGGAATGTCTGGTGATAATACAATTTTAAAGTTGGAGTCAATTATGCATATCCCTCGAGTTTTCATTCTTAATGAATTAGTGAATAGTTCACTGAAATTTAAAGACAATTTACACAATGAAAAGCAAAGCACCATGTCCCAATGGAGCACAACATCCCTTGATGCCTACACAGAACACCGTGCTTCATACTGGAAAAAAAAATAATAAAAAATTACGTAAGCAAAACGTAACATGCAAAATATACACAAGCAGTAGTTATTTTCCCTGGTTTATGCTTACCGTCTTACAGGGTTAGCACTGAGAGTTGACTGGAGGCTCAACAGAACGGAGGGTTAAGTCCCCAGTTTCACTCTGGTTGTCAGTATCAAAGATGCTCCTGTCCCAGTATGTGGTAAGAGCAGAAATATGTGTCATAATAGATTCCAGGCAGGTATTCAGTTGAACCAGGACCACATTATTATTTATTTAAAGTTGAAGGAAAGACTTAAAGGAAATATAAAAGTAGTTAGATATGAAAGTTTTCGCTATATCTAATGTTAAATCATATACTTGTTTGTAAATTGTATTGTGTGTGTCAATATTAACTATAATGATTGGCAGTGATAGAGAATATGTAAAGAAAACGTGTCTATGGCTATCAGGCAGGAATGAAGCAGATTTTGCCCACTGCCAGCTCCTGAAAATGAGGTCGAGACAAAGAGTTGGTAAAGAGCAGGGCAAAAGTGTCACAATTTTAAAGGCTAGCAACTGCCTTGCTTTCTTTGGTCCAATACTGATACTAGAACAATATTCACTGCTAGTGAATTTTACATGCAACAGTCCACATACTGCATGCAAATAGGTTGCTTACATGTTTTTTTTTAAATTAGTTTTAGCTTACTGAAATGTCCCTCCCCACCAGAAGGTCACAGGCAATGTGCAAAATATACATGAAGAAATCCAGACTTCTCAAAAATAAGTTCTGTGACATCCTGGTACACGGGCTAAAGCCAAGAATAAAAGAGAAATTATCCAAAAGTGTAATAGAAAATACATATCTGATTCCTTCACATTTAGAAAACATATATTTTCAGCATGTTGGGGCTCTAACTCATCAGCTCTCTCTCATTAGAAAACAGAATGAAAACGCTAGATACGCTAACAATCAGTGGTTACTACATAGGAAATATTCCTCTGTTGTTTACAAGCTAGTTTCTGGCTGCAAAGTCAAGTAGATCTGCTCGTACAAATTACGTCATTGTTTTCTTTCATTCTTGCCTGTGAAAGGTAAAGGGTTAGGGTTACCCTGTTTGAAATGATCGCTCTCCTGCCACATAAAAGATGGCGGCGACGCAACGTAGGACTCACCTCTCAATGAGGCTTCTACGTATTCATGCTCATAGACATGAATACGTCTATGGTTATTTGCGGCCATTTCTTCAAGTCACCATCCCTCCTCGCAATAGCTTAGGTTGCGGTAAAACAATATTGCCGCATTTAAGCTGCGATAGTTGATGTTCCCACATATTTTATAGCCTAAAAGCTCTGACGAAAGCCGGTTAGCGAGTTGCTAACATGCAAACAAATGGCGGTTCCGGTTTACGGCGGAAGTCGCGCTCATAAATCCCGCAAAACCTCCTGGGGGCTAGGAATAAGGTGGATACGGCGCCCCTGGTTATAATTATATATATTAATATATATTTTTGCCTTGTAAGAGTGATTTGTAACTGAACTATGTATTACAACACAAGATGCCCTGCATGAATCTTTTACTATTTAGCTGGTGCAATTAGCTACTTCCTGTAGTCCAAATTCTCTCACGTCCCAGCGCGTGCATTCGTCATTGAGTCTTCGTCATGGAAACGACATTAGCAACCCTATAAATGACGCCGACCCTCTGAATTCTTTCCCTTTGCTACGGGACTTTTGAAGGAGACGCCTGAAGGAGCATAACGCCTCGGAAGGTTTGAACCTGTTGACAAGTCTACATTGCAAAACTTGCTGAAGAAGCGCTTGCTGAAATACGCACTTGCTGAAGAAGCCGAAAACCTGCGAAAGACCGTTCCTAGCCAGAAGAAGGACCAGCAGGGTGATCAGCTGGAAGGTTAATATCATTCTTCTACTCTTTTTAATAAACAAAAACAAGTTATTACTAAAATAATAATGAATTGCTTAGTTTATTTTGTGTTTGTGTGCGTTTTTTAAAAAGAAATACTGCCTGATGTACAAAAAAAAGACAAGTAGCATTCTTGCTAGCCTTGATCTTTCTTAACTCTAATGAGCCTTTTCCGTGACTGAATTCCCTGGAAATGTCAGGAATGTTAAACTGTGGTGTAGTGATTTAAAAAATATATGGGTTTTTTTAGTTAATTAAAGTCAAATTAGTTGAATTAATGTCAAATTAATTTAACTAAAAAAATTTGCTTGTTCGTGACCGACCGTTATTTTTTGAAAAATGCTCTGATAAACACTCAGTTTCCATGGAAATGCTAAATAAAATACATTAGCTAATTGATTTTACTAAAAGAAAATAATTAAAAACATGTATTTCCCCCTTTGATAGCATGTAATTTAATTGTTTAGTTTGGTATTATTTTAAGAAGGGAACATATAGACCTGTTGCTGTTGTTGTTCTTTTTAGCATATGCTAAAATCTGCAAATTGACTGAAACAATGGTGCTATACTGAGTGTCAGGTTTAATGACTTTGCGTCCAATGTTTTGTTAACGCTAGTGTTTGATAATAAGTCTTATGCTGAGTTGAAGAGAAAGAAGTAAAACACAGTTAGATTTCTGTCCAGTTGTTGGGAAATTAGCTTGTTTTTGACCGTTATTTTTTGAATAATGCCGTGATACACATTCGGTATCCATGGATACGCTGAATGAAATACATTTTTTAGTTTTACTTTAAAAAGCATTTTCAAAAATGTATATTCCCTAAGACACGCTATGTCTTAGTTTTATGTTTAGTTTTATTATTTTTTCAAGATATGTGTTGATCTGGTTTTTTTTTTAGCATAGCCAGGAATGCTAACATGGGTGAATTGATTTGAAAAAACTAAAATGATGCTATTTAATCTAAGAATATCAGATTTGATGACTTTGTAATTCAATACTTAAAAATATTTTTGACTTCTTTGAAATATATAGCTTTAATAGGTCTCGTTTGCATTTGTGGGACGAAACAAATTTGCGAGTTAAATGATTTTGTGACTTATGTGTTAGCTTATTAAAATTTGTGGATAAATGTCTGGGATGTTTGCACTAGTGTTTGAGGAAAAAATTTTATGCTGGTTTGAAAAAAAAAACAGAACTGGAAAACTAGCTTGTTCTTGACCCTTTTTTTTTTAATGACCTGACAAAACATATTTGGTTTCCATGGCAATGACATCAGACTTGTAGAGGTTTACAAGTCTGTGATTTCCATTCATGCACACGTTCAGACACTGATGATGATAAGCTAATGGATTGTAGCCACAGCTGTTATATCAAGCCATTGGCCCTTCTGACCAACACCAGCAGGAAAGGTGGGAGAAGTTGACCAAGGACACAACAAAAGAAGCAGGCCATTGCAGGGCAAACTCCTACCATTGTGGTCCAGTAATAAGCATTATATGTGGGTGTGTCGTAGTGATAATCAATCAAAGCTGATTTTCAAATACAAAATAATGATTCCTTTGTGAAAATCAGCTTTGATGACTTTGGTGTCCAATTCCTGGCAAACTGGATGGTTCTTTGTTCATTTTTTTGAAAAATGCCCAAACATATTTAGTTTCCACAGATACATTGGGGAAATTATATAAAATGACTTCAATAAAAAGTTAAGAAAGACAAAACCTTTTCAAACATGTACCTCCTATAATATCCCAAAAATTTTGTGACTTAAGATAAGCTTTGTTTATTTTATCTCTTAATTACCGTTTTTGTTGTACAATCACATCTGGCATAGCAATAATATTGTTCATTAGATATATTCAAGAAAAACAAGCACATTCACAAACCTGGGTTTGTGTATTGTTGGTATTTCAGTGTTCCTTCTAAACATTGCTTTGGACTTTTGTGATTTTTTTCAAGATATTGAATTATAACTTTTTTTGGTTTGTTTTTCTCCTTCACAGCCCATACCATGGCGCTTCCAGCAGATGGATCCCCAACGTTGGAGGGACATCCAGACAATGGTAAGGAACACGGTAAGTTGCAGTTAAATGAAGCCGTCATGGCTTCTGAAGACCATGGAGAAAAGTCGAGGTATAGTTCACCTCCGCAGTCTTTGGACTGTTCTACTAGCTTCAGTGGTAGCTCTACTACCAGCTCCAGTAGTAGCTCTACCACCAGCTCTAGTGAAGACAAGGTAGGTAATGCCTGTACTACCAGCTCGAGTGGTAGCTCTACGACCAGCTCGAGTAGTAGCTCTACGACCAGCTCCAGTGGTAGCTGTACTACCAGCTCCAGTGGAAGCTCTACGACCACCTCCAGTGGTAGCTCTACTACCAGCTCCAGTGAAGACGAGGTAGGTAATGACTGTACTACCAGATCCAATAAAGATGAGGTTGATAATGAAGACCAGGATGACTTTAAATCCCGACTTCGGGTCGTCCAGGTCGTTCAACCAAACATTAAATTCCTGTGGGGCATAGGAGTGCTTGAGCAGTCATTGAAACATATGAATTTGACGGTTGATCTGGGCTCCGCTGACAGTAGTCTGACAGTGGACCGTGCCGATGCTGTGTCACAGCTGCTTAAGATTCTTCCCCCACATTTCAAATACATAAAAGTCATCGGGGCGGCTCAGAAGCCTCAAGAAAACACGGCTCCCTTTACTTCACTTGAATTCACATCTGGACTTGAAAAACAAGAAGGGCCAATTTTGCGTCCAGAGGACTCCAGACCTATCGGTACCCTGCAACATCATCGGGTAGGTTTGAAAGAGGACGCAGCTTCTTTGACTTCTGGCCACGCCAGGAGCTCTACACAGAAGGCGAATTCTGTGAAGGAGGACGACCCACCATCAAAGCTTGGTTTTGGTACCGTTCTTCCCTCCAGCGTTAAAATGACATCTGAACTTAACAAAAAGCAAGAGCCCAATTTGCATCCAGAGGACTCCAATCTTCTCAGTATCTCGCCAAAACCTCTGGCAGGTTGGAAAAATTTAGTAGCTTCTTTTGGTCACGCCAGAAGAACTACAAAGAAAGTGGATGCTGCAAAGGAGGATGACCCATCATCAAAGCCTAGTCATCTGGTAGGTTTGAAAGAGGATGCGGCTCATGTGACATCTGTGACTGACATAAACGGAAAGAGGACAAAGGACAGTGATGCTGAAGAGCAGCTCCCAGCCAAGAGGACTAGCGACACTATTGCTAAAGAGAAGCTCCCCACCAAGAGGACCAGGGATAGTGATGATGCTAAACAGGAGCCCTCTGTCAAGAGAATCAGGGCAAACCAGGCTGGTGACAAACTCCCCTCCAAGAGACTCCCCTCCAAGAGGACCAGGGACACTGTTACTAAAGAGGAGCCCCCAGCCAACAGGACTAAGATAACTCTTCCTGAAAAGGGTGGCATTTTCGCTCTTTTCCGCCCCAAGAGTACCAGGGACACTGTTACTAAAGAGGAGCCACCAGCCAACAGGACTAAGATAACTCTTCCTGAAAAGGGTGACCTTTTCGCTGTTTTTCGCCCCAAGAGTACCAGGGTCACTGTTGCTGAAGAGAAGCTCCCCACCAAGAGGACCAGGGATAGTGATGATGCTAAACAGGAGCCCTCTGCCAAGAGAATCAGGGAGAACCAAGCTGATGACAAGCTCCTCTCCAAGAAGACCAGGGACACTGTTACTAAAGAGGCGCCACCAGCCAACAGGACTAAGATAACTCTTCCTGAAAAGGGTGACCTTTTCGCTGTTTTTCGCCCCAAGAGTACCAGGGTCACTGTTGCTGAAGAGAAGCTCCCCACCAAGAGGACCAGGGATAGTGATGATGCTAAACAGGAGCCCTCTGCCAAGAGAATCAGGGAGAACCAAGCTGATGACAAGCTCCTCTCCAAGAAGACCAGGGACACTGTTACTAAAGAGGCGCCACCAGCCAACAGGACTAAGATAACTCTTCCTGAAAGGGGTGACCTTTTCGCTCCTTTCCGCCCCAAGAGTACCAGGGACAGTGTTGCTGAAGAGGAGCTGGCCGCCAAGAGGCAAGCTCCTCTTGCCTCTAGTGATGATGGCAGTGGGGACGAGGTCTTTCAAAGCATCGTCAGAAGGTTGGCATTGAGAATTTGTAAAAGTTGGGACGAGTGCATTCCGTCAAACGCTAAATGCTTTCATAACCGAAAAGCAGAATATTGTGATCCCATTCCATTACCCACTGTCCTCAGTCTCTCACCTTTTAGGTCGTGTGAGGATTCTGGACTGTCATCCCCTATCCTAAGTCCCTCTTGTGAAATGCAACGTGAAATGCCTGAGAACCAAGCTTATGATGAGCTCCCCTCCAAGAGGACCAGGGACACTATTGCTAAAGGGAAGTTTGCCGACAAGAGGATCAAGCATCGTGCTGATCGCCAGTGGAATTGGATCTTAAATAGCATCCTCAGAATGATGGTATCGAAATCTGGTAAAAAGTGGGGGGACAAGTCCTTTCTGATACCCCCTGTCCTCGCTTTAACACCTTGGACGTCAAGTGAGGATCCTGAACTGTCATCCCCTATCCTTAGTCCCTCTTGTGACATGCAACGTGAAATGCCTGCTAAACAGGAGCTGTCTGCCAAGGGGATCAAGGAGAACCAAGCTTATGATGAGCTCCCCTCCAAGAGGACCAGGGACACTGTTGCTAAAGAGGAGCCCCCTGCCAAGACGACTAAGGTCACTCTGCCTGAAAGTAAGCTCCCCTCCAAGAGGACCTGGGACACTGTTGCTAAAGAGGAGCCCCCTGCCAAGAGGACTAAGATCTCTCTTCCTGAAAAGAGTGATCTTTTCGCTCTTGTCCACGCCAAGCGGACCAGTGACAGTGTTGCTGAATCCCCCGTCCTCAGTCCCACACCATCAACACAATGTGAAAATCCAACTTCGTCATCCTCTGACTTCCGTTGTCCCCTTCATCCTCTGACTGAAGGGGACAAAGACGAGGATCCCATACCTTCAACATCTGGTGGAATTACAGCAAGAGGGAGTTCCAGACACGTGTGGTTTCGACCTCACTACGACTTGCCAAATGACTCTGATTAGTTTGGGATCCGTAAAAACTGAAGACCTATTTTGGAAGTCACATTAGGATATCATCATTTCACTGCTGTTTTGTATTAATGTCAATGGCTTTCTAACAAGCCTGTGGAAGCTTTAGGTAGCGCCTTGCACCGGGGCTTTTCTTTATCCCGCTGCTAGATGTAGCATTTTATTTGTTAAGGATTCTGGCAGGATTGAGGATGCCTTAGGTAGCGCCTTGTGCCGTTTTTTTTTTTCATCTTTGTGTTTTCCTCTCAACTTTCCTATGTTTCAGGGTGTAATAGTGGTGCTTCCCTACACGGTGCTCTCCAATATAGTAAATTAATCTGTTCTGTTCCTCTACTAATCCACTCTCCCAGTTTTTACTCTTTCAGATTTTAGCTGCTCATCACTGGATCCTTTCATCGTTGTCCACGTGGTTCCTGCCTTCTGGGTCCCTTGTTTTTCACACTGCTTGTAAGAGTTTGCATTCCTCTTTCACATGATACTGCTTGCCTCCTACTGGTGGCAGATCTCTGATTCTCTGGTCATCCCAGGTTGGATCTCGTCAGCCTGTAAACCTCCACCTTCAGCACCACCAGCCAGATGTAGGAAGATAAGAGAACCCAGTTGAAAAAAAAGTAAGTACATGTACTTTTACGGAACAAAAAATGTTCAACATGCAGGAGGTTGAGGTCAATGTTCACATCTATTTCCTATTTTCTGCTGTACTTTCTCCTCACTGACACTTTTGTTTTGTGCGTTTTTTCTTTGTTTTTTTTTCATTGAGTCCATTCATAATAGCAGAGCTTTGTGCTGATGGAAGGATGATCAAGAATAGAGCAGAGGACCTGCTGATCTACTGGTTCTAGTAGATTTTATAAATGGTGAGGACATGATCATCATTTGATCAGAAAGTCTGATTCAGTGATCTGTTATTTAGACACAAATTAAGGAATGTGTGTCTGATCGTGTATTGATTCACCAGCATCACTGAGACAAGACAACAGCACTGGACCAATCAGGAGAGAGAAGACACAGAGAAAATCCTGCTGAAGTTTCCTGATGGAACAAGGAACACCTGAGGACACAGAATAAAAAGACAGATCATGTGAAGTAGGTCCTTTAATAACAAATCAAGCATTGCCATAACATCTTATGTTGAAATTTCACCTGTTCGTCAGTCAGACGTTGAATATTAGACAATTTTAGAAACATTGTAGAGAACCCGGCGTTGGTTTCTGATCCCAGATTCAGAGTCTGCAGATAAATAATGTCTATGATCATCCCAGGTTGGATCTCCTCAGCCTGTAAACCTCCACCTTCAACACCACCAGTCAGATTGAGGAAGATAAGAGAACCCAGTCAACAAAAAAAGTAAGAAAACATATTTTTCCCAGCTAACAATTTAAAATATGGATTAAAATGAGGTCAAATTTCAAAATTGTTTTTTCTTCTGTCTATGTATATTCTATTTTTTTTAACCCTGTTGTATTTTCTCTTTATTTCATTTCTCCATCAACTTATGTCATATGACATGAGACTCTAATTGACCAACAATTACAGAAGAAGACCTGCTCCACCTGGTAATCTACTGGTTGTAACAGATCGTAGAAAAGGTGAGGACATGATGGTGACTTGATCAGAAAGTCTCTTTCAGTCATTCGTTATTTAGAGAGAGATAAAAGAATGTGTGTCTTATTATGTGATGATTCTCCAGCATCAATGAGACAAGGCAACGACACTGAGCCAATCAGGAGAGAGAAGACATAAATGATGGAGGAAACAGAAAAAACAGATTAAATTAAGAAGAGTTTCCTGCTGCCTTTTTACCCTCTCCCTGACAGCACATGGAGTAAGACCTTTATTAATAAACCAAGCTCCTATGATTAAAAAAAAACTGTGGTTAAAAATAAGCTTGCCCTATAACAGAGTGAATTGAAACATGGAAAATTCAGAACCAGTTTCAGATTCTGAAACTGGGAATCTGGTACCCTGATCTACTCAGCCTGTAAACCTTCACCTTCAACACCACCAGTCATATGGAGGAAGCAAATAACATCAAGTCTTGGAAAAAGGTGGAAAAAACAACATCTTTTTACAGAAAACATCAAATATAGACAAAAAGAAGCTAAGAAAAACTTTTTGAGTTCTTCCATCTTAGCATGTCTTATTTACACCAATCTTGTTTGATTAGGCAAATATGTAGCAGCTGGTTGACTTTTGATACCTACCAGAAAGTTTTAGTCATCCCTTCAAAGTGATATTGGCACAAATGTTTGACACAAGTTAAGTTAGTTTTGGCCAAATAAAATTTTGACTGGCTAAATTCTACCAGGTTGCTTTATCTGTGCATCCACGGTTGGCTTGTGAGCAGAGATTGACAGAAAAGTTAAACGGCACATCATCATTACTCCTGGGTCAGAGCTGGGCTAAGTAGCCAATTGGCTAAAACTGACATCTATTGGCCAAGCCGCAGCAGAGTAGGATGTTAAAGTCATTTCGACTCATCAGGCTAAGTGGACACAGTTGACTGAAAGGTCTCGAACCTCCACACGTCTGGCTGCGGGTAGCTTTCATTGCCAACAGTTCTCAATTAGAGCAGAGGATAAGAGGACATCTGGGCGGTCGAGTCAACGTCTGTTTGACTTATGTATATTAATGTCCGCCCACAGGCCTGGTTTCATTTCATAAATAAACCTTACATGGAGCTACAAATGTCAGTCACTCTGTTTACAGTTTGGACTGATGCTGAGACAATATCCAAGCAGAGGGAGAACCTACCGACTTTTACTATGATAACTTGCCTCCACTAATTCCTGTACATGAACAGAGTCAAAGTACTTTTGCATAATAAACTCAAACGAAAATAGAAAGCCTGCCAAAAAAGGCAGACGATCCAGTGGCCCCAGGTTTACACACCATCTGTTAGTACTAAATGAATTTTTTACAATCTTAACTTTTCATCCTTTTTATGGTTGAAATTTTTTTTCTTAATTACTCAAGAATTAAAACCTTGGTTTTCATTCCCACTAGATCATGTAAGCAAAAAACCCATCAAATTTTAATGTACAAAAAATGTTTCTTTACAGTGAGCAATGATGAAACACTTTTATACATACAGTCCAGTAAACTCTCAGCTGTTTTGTTTTTCTTTGCATTTTGTTTGTTAATCCTTGCTGCTGTCTTTTGCGCATGATTCAAACCATGTGTCTTTTGTAAATGTACACATTGTGCACATAGGTACAAATTCATGGCACAAATGTACCTATGTTCAGGTAATATTCACATATAAAGATGCACAGTACCTGCATCTTTCTATGTGCTTCTATAAAAATAGCTCTCTGTTTGTTTGGATTTTAACACATTTATTGGGAGCTTTAGTGCCAAAACAATTATGAAAATTGTTTTATTTCTCAAATTGCAGTGGCATAATCACACACTAAAAACTTCTAGAAAGTTAGGAATTATGTGTAACTTTGTATTTAATAACTGATGCAGTATTGAATGATACTGAATATTACTGAACCATTTTTATGCTTTATGTTAAGGTTGATCAGCATTTAGGAGCTTTTACTTTAGAAAGCTGTGAATTCCCATTAAGATGCCAGGCTGCCTGTAGCCCTTACCTGTGAATCCACTAAAGGAATATTGAGCCTTTTTTGGGTGAAATTAGCTTTAAAAACCTACTATGAGTATGTTTTTCCCAACTAAGAGTGAAGGAGCAGAAGAAGAAGGAATAAAGGACTGTTACATAGCAAGTAAATCTAACACGTACTACAGGTTAATGACATTTGACTTGTAGCACAGACATGCGTCTGCATAGACACGCATCTCTGAAACTGCTGCAGAAGTGATAAGATCACATGGATGTCACAGTTTCTTCTTTTAGCTCATCTTTTGATACAGTTTCAGATGGAGAAGTGGAATAAAAAGCAACAGTAGAAACGGGTCAAACAATGACGGATGAGGAGCTGATCACTTTCAAACTCACACTCACCACCATCCTCCTCACCCCTCCTCCCATCTGACAGACGCCAAACACTGAGCCGCCCTCATCGCTATAAAACCTCACCTCCATCACTGTCAGGGACATAAACATCCTGACGTGTCTGTATTTATCTGACTGGCTGAAGTGGATGCAGGTACTCTGAGGGTGAGTTCTTGAGATTTAAATAGTCTGATGACATTTTCTGTGATCAGTGAGTTATTCAGCTCTCATCTGATTGTTTATTGTGACATAACAGAGCTCGTGTCAGCGGAGATGTTGGTAGGTGCGTTAGTTCTGGGCACCATCCTCACAGCTTTACCAGGTATGAGACAAATGGTAATATTCTTCAAAGTATTGTTTTTTTCTTTGCATTTTGAAAACTAGAATCAAACAAGGCGTGTTGCGCTCACAGATGTTTTTGGGGGGAAATTGTTCAGTTACAGATTAGTTTTTAATTTAGGATTTATATTGTTTACTTTTAAGTTTAAAAATCAAGTGGTAGATTTTTAAGAGCCATTATGTCCACAATGTCCTACAGCCAGGTGCCCTTCTCTTTACACTCCGATTTATTTATAAGTATTGATTGTCTTTTGTGCAAGGTAGTCAGCCAGGCCCACAGTCAGCAGCACAGGACGACACCACGGCTGCACATCAAGGAGAACGCTTCCTGCTTAACTTTGAAATCCTACTGTCTGAGATTTCATGTTTGAAATATATTAGAAAAACAATTGGCTATGTACTTGTTGCATGTCATCGCCCTGTTTACAGTTAAGAGATGGTAATTCAGGTGAAAATTGTAGAAAATGTGGTGGAATATATGCTGATTTTGTGCATTTTTACCAGTGGCATGCACAGACAGTTTGAGAGGAGGCACACAAGTGGACAAAGAGTTCACCTCATGTAACCACGATTTTTACTGTAACATATGTATTTGTTTGCTTGTATTTTTTGTACTTAGATTCCTAAATTAGAGCCTGGACAATTGAAAGATTCAAAGCATTTGTCTCCTAGGTACTCAGAGCAGGTGGAGTGTGTCGTTTTCCAGAAGAGTGATCTGTGTGTGGGCAGGAACTACAGTGACTCTGCCCTGCCGTTATGACTACCCCTCAGGTTGGTCATTTGTTCATTTTGCATTTCTTTAGAGATGGATGGTTCAAATGTTTGTGAAAACAAGTAAATATACTTTGCTGGGGTTTTATGTAACAGAGTATAAGAAATCTGAAAAGTTTGGATTTTTTTCCACTTCACACTAATAGTATGTTATGTTGGTATATAACATAATATATATGTTATATATATATATCTCATGAATATATTCGTGAGATATTTCATATCTCATGAAATATCATGAGATATGATATTTCATATCTCATGAAATATCAGTAAAATATTTTGCTGTTTATGGCTTTAGGATATGTTTACGTGAACAGCAACATTATGTATAATTCCACAGGTCACGCTGTGAGGCGCGTTATGTGGTTCCGTGTTTCTGTTGAGGGTCGCAGGGAGTTTGCTCACCACACCGACCCAAACCAGATCAGCCCGTCTTACCGCGGGCGCACGCGGTGAGAACTGCAAGTGCTGTTATTGTTACAGTAAAATTATGTTACTGAATTGCTGCCTGGATTCTAGCTACACAGGGGGAAGCTATTCCAGCTGCTCGGTTCAGATTCGGGGTGTGAAGCTGGGCGATGCAGGCCAGTATCACTTCAGGTTTGAGACAGACCAACTGCTGGGGAGATGGACCTCACCTGACACCATTACTCTGGATGTAACAGGTAGGTGAGCAGAAACTAAAGCTGCTGAGACATCTCAGAAAAGTCTCAGTATTTAATGACGTGTGTTTGTCTCTGTGTTTCGCAGACCTCCAGGTTCAGGTGCATCCAGCTAGGCCTAGCAACATGTTTGGATTTGGAGAAACAGTCTTTGTAGGTTGCCAGGCCAGAGGATGTGCTGCACCAGGGAGAAGCTTGGCACTCTACAGGTAAGCCTACCTAATGCCCATTTTATTATTACGAGCAGCCATCTACTGTGACCAGATAGGGGTCAACAGGACACAAAGGAGACACAAAACACATTGTTAAATAATCACTGGGTCAGAATTACTTTTTAAAAGTAGAGTAAAAAGGCAAATACAAATTGGTAGCAATAGGTCAATCAATGGTTTTATCCAGGAAAGAAGAGGGAGCAAAAGCAATGAACCAGGAGTACTTTCTGTGAGAAAAACAAAGACAATACACAGTTAATGTCAGCAATAGCTCTGTCAGTGAATGTGTACAGGAAATAGACACAACTAAACCCTGGTTAGGTGTATCTTTGGATGCAAAAATAAGAGAGAAAAAGGTGAGAGACGAGAGAAACGACACTTATTTGACATAACTAAAAAGTGGCACCTTTGAGCTAGTTCAGGCCATCCACTACAGCTGTGCTATCTGCCTAGCTAGCCCAATGCTAACTGGCTAGCTATCTGGCTAACTAGCCCAAAGTTGGCATTGTGTTGGGTTTTCTTTCCACCCCCTATCCCCTTCTCTTACTAGCTAATGGAAATAAATCATAGTTTACCATCAGTTCCATTATCGTGTGATGTTTTAGGAACGGATTGAACCTCGGCTCGTATGAGAAAAAGATGATTAACCACTTTGACCAGCAGCACGCAGGGGCATACACCTGCCGACCAATCCCACCGCAGAACGTCCAGTCACCATCGGTCTCTCTGACAATGGGGTGTAAGTAATGTCAGCCAAGAAAAACAGAAACTTTTAGGATTTTTAAAGTTTTACACTGTGGACATGCATCTGGAAGTAATGGACAGGGGATAATATTTATTATGCTCTTGTTCATAGACGAGGACAAATGTCTTACAATTTGAAGAAAGCATGAAGCAAAGAATTTAGGAAATAATAATCATACACTTTATTTCACATAACAATCTGTAATATATGTGTATGTGTTACAAAAGTTATTCATATTTTGTCATAATTTTGTCTTAAAACTTGCTTTTCCCATTGTTTCTCACTACAGATAGTCCTCACTCCACTTCCATTGCAGTGTTTCCTGCGGGACAGTTGTCAGAGGGGGGTTCAGTCACTCTGACCTGCAGCAGTGATGCAGCCCCACCTGTTGAGAGCTTCGCATGGTTTAAAGGTAAACAGCGGGGAATGTTGGTCGGTTGTAAGCTTTAAAGATTGTCTTATAATTTCATGCTATCCTACTGACTCAACAAGATGTCGAGATCGATATGGGTCCATCTAATCTAGTGAGCAGTTGCTGAAAGAAGTAGGCCGCTGTGTCACATCGTATTTATAACCACAAGGAAACTTATTAAGAATTTCCAGAAACTTCAGCAACTCAGAAAAAGTAATATATAAAGAAAGAGAGTGCTTCAGTTGTCTTTTGTTTAGATAAATAGGAGTGACAACAAATGTACCACCAACAATCTTAAAGTAAAACAATTACTTCTTAGCCCATCCATCCATATTACCGATAGGTAATATTTTTACCTATTTACTAAATAGGTAAAAATATTTAAAAAAAATATTACCTATTTATTCACTATATAAATTGGTACATAAACAATGTTCCAGTTTGTTTACCTACAAAGTGAAAGGGATGGGTGCGCTTGATTCTTTGTAAGCCACACACCCATTGGGTGGAAATAGAAAAACCTTTCAAAATGTCAGAATTTCTGCTTTAAAATGATAGTTATCACATTTTTCGTCCACATGTAAATACACATTTTTCTCCTTTCTTTGCAGACATGGAGAGCGGCAGCATTCCAGACAGCTTCCGTCCTCAGCTCCACCTATCCTACCTAAAGTACACAGACAGAGGAGAGTACTACTGCGTTGCACGCAACTCATTGGGAACAGAGCGCTCCGGATCACTTCTTCTCAACGTCAGCTGTGCGTCTTTTTGCCGTGTCGTGGTCCAAATATCAGAGGGATATAGCAGGAATATTTATGATAATTAAGTAGTTCGCTAACCAGTTATTCAGCAGGACTGCGAAGATTAACATCAGTCTTTATTGTTTAAGTTTATGTTTTCTGTTCCTTCTGTGTAGACTCTCCCAAAAACACACACGTGTGGACGAGTCCTCAGAGAGACGTCAGAGAGGGCTCGTCTGTAAACCTGAGCTGCAGCAGCCACGCCTACCCTCCTCCCAGCAGGTAAAATCAGCCCCATTCAACTTTCTTTACTTTCCCCAATTTTTTCCTAATGTTTTTGCTACTTCATCATGTCATGCATTTGTTGTGGCCTTATTATTTTAATAAGGCCCTTGTGTTGTCTTGACCAACCATTTTACATTTCTGTTGATTTGATGATGTCAAAAATCTGTTGAAATAACTAGGCCCAATGGTCACCATCATCATCATTTCCCTGATTTCCTCTGCAGGTATGTTTGGTATCGAATCATAGGTGACCAGGTGGTGCCTAAAGGTCACAATCAGAACCTGACCTTTCCTTCAGTGGGGGCTCAACATGCGGGTCAGTACTACTGCATAGCAACAAACCGACTGGGTTCCCAATCCTCTCTTGTTTCTTCACTAACAGTCCTCTGTAAGTACAAGACACTTCCCTCCGCCTTTTTCTTTTTTATAAACCTTTTCCTTTTTTTTTTAACAAATTAACATTGTCTTGCAAAAGTATTCATACCTGGTGAACTGCTTAAAATCAGACATGTGGAAGAAGGCTCCTCGGGTTCTCTGCAACGTTTTGGGTCAGTAATTCATGGAGTGTCCAGCAGGGACTCTACGCTGGTTGTCCATAAAGTTTCTCTGGGTCAACATGTGGAAGTCCTTACCCACTGAACTAAAACTGAACTCTGACTGGGATCATTTCAGATCAACCTGAAGAAGGAACTTGAACTTTTTTGTTAAAAAAAAAAAAAAAATAAAAAAAGTCAGTCTTTAGATATACAACATGGCAGACAAACTAAATATTGATTTTTAGATATTTTCAAATGTATCATTTCCATTATTAGTCCCAAGACTTTGTGTTAGCTTTACATAAAATACACATCATTTTATGGTTGTAACAAGACGAGATGTGACAAAGTTTGAGGGCTGTGAATACATTTGCAAGACATTTGATCAGTTACTGTAATGGTATAACTACTGGTCTTTGCTTCACTCTCTGGCTTCACTTGTCTTTGATTTTAAACAGTAACAAAATCAAAATGATTAGAACTGCATGTTGAACTTCAGCTGGCGTTTGCCTTGTCTTTATGAAAAAATGATTTATAATAACATTAATCTTCTTTTCTTCCCTCCTTTGTGCAGATCCCCCTAAGAACACCTCAATTCTGGCGCGTCCTTCCAGCGTGGTGGACGCGGGCCGACCCCTGACCCTGAGCTGCAGCAGTCAGGCCTACCCAGCCGTGGACAACTTCACCTGGCACAGACTCGCTGTGGATGGTGGCACTGTACACTGTTAGCTCTGATCTTTTACATTTTTGGTTTTTTTTCCTTTGTGGTGAATGTTTGCAGTCATCGTTTGACTTAAATTAAAACTGTAAAGCTTAGCTTATTTTTTCTTTTTCTGTTCTTCATGAAGCAGCATGGGTCACCAAGTCTGGGCCCATCTTCACCTTCTCTGAGGTCGGTCCTGGTGAGAGTGGTCAGTATTACTGCGAGGCCAGAAACCGAATCGGAGCCCACAGCTCTCCAGTCCTGACAGTCAGAGTCAGAGGTACAAATCAGCTCTAATGGATCATCTTGAATGTTGCCAATTTCTTTAAAATCTAATTTCTACCCTTATGATCAGTCCTGGTTTATTTGTTTAATTCCTCTTTTTATTTTCTAACTATTATGGGCAATCTTTTTCTTTTAAATTACCAATGTAATCTATTAAAGTGCAGCCAGCTTAGCATTCAGGTGTTTATTTCTGTTAAGCGAGAATGGGAATACTATGTTTCACTGCAGTGAAACCCACCTGCTACATATTTACAGCCTTGTTTCTGATCATCTCAGATGCTGCAGAAGAAGGAAAAAAAGGCCTCTGAGTATTTGACAGTGTTTATATCACTGAAGGTTTTCAGATATGGTTTCTTTTTGTCTGCGGCGATGAGCGATGAAGCCTCCCTGTCACCGTCGCAGTGGTCCGTCCGGCCTCTGGCTTTCATTGTTTTTCTATGATTCACTGTGAGTCATGTAAACCACTCTCACTATTAAGAGAGGAGGTGATGAGGTGCTGCGGAAAACTGCTATTCGAGTCTAGACAGCTGAAGAAATGGAGCTTTGGAAAGAAGAAGTGGAAATATAAGACTTGAGTCCAGACAGGCGCTTTCTGATGTGCAGATCTTTAGCTCTTCAATCACTTTCCTTTTCTATTTTTATGACTTCTGTTTGGTTTTAGCCTGCTGAACTTCCTGCTTTTGCGTTTGGTGACTTCCTGTTTCTGTCGTGCTGATGACGTTTGCGATGTCTCCGACTGCAGGTCGTTTAAATGCGATCGCCTTGGCTTCAGCGGTGGGCGTGTCTGCTGGTCTCATCACGCTGACGGTTGCCGTCATGATCAGGTGACTGGAAGTACCTTCGCCTCTGCAGCAGCTGTTTTTTTGGGGTTTTTTGCTGTTTATTCATCACTTTTCTTCATCAATCTTGTCACTGACTGTGTCTCTCTCTGCGTTCACAGCAAGAACATGCACAAAGTAGACACAGAGTCCGTCGACGATGTAAACAAGGTACAGCTGTCTTTGTCGTTTTTAATCAGTCTAAGAATAATTCAACATTTTGTGTTTTACTGAAGCTGACAGTAGGAGAAAACATGGGTTTGAAGAATGAGCCAGGTTACCGCAGTAAAGTCTGGAATGGTTTCTCATGATTTGTGATCCTATTTATCTGGTTTATCCTCTGAGGTTTGTGTCTTTCCGTTTGACCCCAGAGTCCAGCGGCAGCACCCAACACCGTGTGCTGTGAGTCAGCCGAACAAACCCTCCCTGTCAGAAAAGGCAAGATGTTCGACATCCCGGTGAGCTGCGCTCAACGTCACCTGGGGAACGTTCACCAATGAAAGGGAAGAGGAATAAGACGTTTTTCATGTGCACACAGGAGGAGTCGGAGGATTTAAGTGACACCTCCCATCCCTCCATCGTTCCTCTGATGGACGCTCCTCCAATCAAAGAAGTTTCAGGCCGCAGCTCCGCCTCCAACTTCATCACTGTGCATTACTCCAGGATGTCCAGGTAGACACTAACCAAAGCATCCTGCTGTTATTGTACTTCATGTTTTTTTTTTGTTTGTTTTTTTCCAAAAAAGTACCAGCAACACCAACAGATTATTTCATTTATAAGTATTATTTTACATTGTGACTGAAAATGTGCTCCTATATTTGGTTACCAGTTAGTTTTGTCTTATTTCAAGTGTACTAAAGTTTACTAAGTTTGAGAACATGGCACTGCGATGTGAATGAATTTCATGTTCAGGCATTTTGCGCTTCCTGATCAACCACTGTAGAGGATTTTTCTTAACATCGTTTTTTTGTCTGGAAGATCGGGTTTTTGTGAACTTACCGATTTGGTGCACCTCATCTGTTTCCTGCAGCCCAGATCAGGTCCAGGTGCACAACATGAGAGGAGAGAGGAAACCGAGGGATTCTTCCAAAGTTGTTTACACTTTACTGCCCCAGCCTAGGCACTAAGCAGGAGGAAACGCCTCGTTAGGTATGACTCCTCACAGCACACACTGCAGAGGACAAAACCCTCTTCTCTGACGTTTTTAGCTTTGAGATTGTCTCATCAACATTTCACAAATACAGCAGAAATGGTAACATTTATGTAACAGTGGAACGAGTTTCCTGGACAATTAAAGTGGCAGAGTTGACCATTGAAAAGAGAAATCAAATTCCAATCTCATATACCTCTGTAAGGCTGTCATCTAGTTATTTTTGCATCTTTTTAGTTTAAATGCATTCAAATCAGAATAAAACTACGTTCCTAACAGTGTGTTGGTACGCCTTTTGCTAGGTCTGAATCATTGAGGCTCGGGTTTCGCAAGACCCCTGAAGAAACAAGATGTTAGCTGCAAGTGCTTTCAATCCAATAAGTTTTGAAAGGGAGCAACTAAACATAAGTTGTATGTTCAGCACATCCTGAAGATGCTTGATTGAGATCTTGGAGACCAAGTCAACACCTGACATCAGCCACTTCTTACAGATTCTTCAAAAGAAGAATCTGTTCCAGCAGCACTAGAAAAGTTAAACACTGCTCATATTAAAAGAAAGCTGGTGCTTAAGAACTGATTTAGAAATGCTGTGTATGGATTTAGTGAACAATGACTGTAAACACAGCTCTATATGGATGGTGTTGGTGCTAATCAGATTATTTACTAATGTTGAAACAGTTTTTACTATGTTGTCTTGACCCAGAATAAAGAAACTCCAGAGATTTAAACATGGCGCCTTCATAATTCTGATTGGTTATTGGTCCCCACACTCTCAAATCGTTACACTCGTCCGTTTTTTATGCTTCTAACTCTTTAAGGACAAAATGTCCACCGTCTGCCCTGGGTACCATGAGGAAGAAATATTCACTTCACTCGCCGTGTTATGTGTGATCAGTGTTCATCCTCCTGATATTCTGTTGCTCTGTTGTCTTTGTCCCACAGAACACCTGCACCGGTCTGGTGTGAACCGGACTTTTTGCTTTCATCACCTGATGGCGCAGAGCGCTTCCTGTATCCTGAATGTGACACCATTCCAGTTCAGGCAGCTGAGGACCTCTCGGTGAACCCGGCTCCTGAACGCTGCTGCATGTCTTCTCCTCTTTTCTTTCAGTGCATCCCGGAGTGGCATGCTGTCCAGTGAAGTGAAAATGCTTTAAAGTTCTGAAAGGGCAAAACAAAAATTTAAAAAGAAGCGCATCACGCTGCCTGGTTTGCACATCTATTTTCTTCCTCCAGTGGCATTTTGGCACAAAATGTATATTTGTTATGTTATCTTTTGCATTCTCTGACCATTTAGACAGCTGAATGCTTGTATTCTAACATAATTGTCTGTGATAAGACTAATAGTGTGAAATTAGGAATGTTAGTGGAGAACACCTCAAGAACAAGGCTTGATATTATGTCAACCTTTGGGGTACATTTTGCAGTGGTTGGGATCTGATTACTTACTCTCTGTGTCTTTGTTGAATGCAGATTATTTTTAACTAACTGTTAAAATAACTAACCTAAAAGGTGAAAACAAGGATAGTGAGGAAATATTAAACTAAAGTGACTTCTCACTTTGTTTTTTCTAGTTTACTACTGATTGTGAATTATAATTTGGCTATAAATAAACATAATCTGCTTTTTGACTGAATTACTAATTATAACTGTCAATTTGACTTTTTTCACAACACACTTGAGAAATTCCTGTGACTCTTATCCGCTCAAGAATTTGTTGCCACATGGAGGTTTTGTTCTTTTTGTCCGTCTTACAACATAGATATGAGGTTACAAAATGTGGGGAAATTAACCATGGCAGCTACATTACTGGCGTTTTGCAATGATGTTCTTTGGTTGGTCAAAAATGGAAACAAAAAGCAATCACATGCTTACTCAACTTCTGTTTCCTCAAATTTGGTCTCGACCTGATCGTTTTACTCAAATTTCATATGGCTCGACATCAAAAGAAATTAAAGAATGTTAACTTCATAAAGTAGAAAAAAAATATGCATTTTAGTCTTTACAGTTCCTTTATAATGCAGAGATTCAACTGGAATGTTTTAGGACTGAAAAGAAAAAGGAAAAATGCTGTATGCATTACTATATGAATATACAATCTTGTTTTTTATTATTATTACACCAGAATTATCTGAATAGATTTAAATGAGAGCAGCTCATATATATATATATTTATATATATATATATATATATATATATATATATATATATATATGCATATATATGCACAAAACACTGGATAAAATGTGGAATCAAATATGACATAAAACTATGAACAAATGGTATACATCAGACTCAATTAGATATAATATTTTTGAATAATGCTTTATAATCCTACATGTGATAAGATTTAATAAATGAAGATCATATGAAGGTTTAAGCACATTAAATAAACTTATATACAGTAAAAATGGGGGGGGGACGCTTCATCAAACGAGTCAGAGTAAAGCTCATCTTAAGCTGTGTTTATGAATCTCGATGGATTTCTAATAGCGGCTGTGTGGACCAGTGTCTCCCCCTAGTGGACACAGAATAGATAAAGCTGGCATTAGTCAGCCGGCAGGTCAAAAGGACAGGGAGGGAGACAGTGAGGTCGTGACTTCATTAAATCACAGTCTTTACTTTTCTTAACAGTTCACTGGAGATTTTTATTGACCTGTCAGAAGGAGAGATGCGCTTCATCCCTAATTAATTCTCTGTAAAACTTGAGAAATATTTGAAGTACAAAAAAAATGAACATACAAATCATACCAAACAGCCCACATTGTTCATATTTTCCACAGTAAAACTGACTTTGTGATCTTTTTGTAGCGGCTCTTTCTCTGTGTTAAGGAATTTAAAGTCTAGTAGTAAAATAGTGCAGAAGCACACATCCCACTCTGCAGACGGTGTCAGCGGGCAGCTGTGGCCTGTCAGCAGATGAGTAGCTATAACCCTTCTAAAAACATGTCCAGTAGCCACATGTCTTTTACGTATGTTACATAAACATCTCCGCTGAGACATTTTCTAAAAGAAGAAAACCAGTAAACCGTGCAGGTCTTACTTTGCATAACCGCAGCGTTACGCTGCTGGATACTGAACATTCTGTACTCTGTCTCAATGCTGTGGTTCAACAAACCAGCTGAATCAGTCTTCTTTCTCCACATCTTAGCTCTCTGTGTCTTTTGCCAGTCTATTTTATCGTATGAAGGTGTTTAGCTGAATGGTAATTGTAACTCAAAGTGTCCCAATATGATAAAAAGGAAGCAGGGGAAGCAAGACGTTCCACTTCTGCTTTCCACTGAAAAAAGAAAAAATCACCCCAGGGATGTACAGAGTGAGTTCTTTCTCCTGTCCTCATACTGTACTCTACAATTTTATGATTTACTGGCTGTTTTAAACTATGGGAAGGTGGATGATCATAATTCTGGGATTAATTCCAGGTAAGATAATATTTTCTGGATTGTTTTTGCAAATGAGTTGACATTAATTTTATCTTATTTGATTTTTTAAATGTATACCGAAGGTGTCTGGAGTGGAAGATGGGGAGTGACCTATGAAAACCAGTGCACTTTAAGAGGGACGTCAGTAGATTTGAAGTGCAAGTACGACTATGCTTTAGGGAATTTGGTGACCTGGGTCGGCTGGTCTAAAGCCCAACAGGTCTCTAACGGATGGACTCAGGTTCCCCTCTCACAGCTCCCTTCGCCGCCAAACCATTTTACATACATTGGTGATTACCGCCGCAACTGCGACCTGAGGATCAATAATGTTCAGCCTTCAGATCAAGGAGCATATTATTTCAATTTTGTCACAACACTTGGGAGATGGACAAGTGACACATACGCGTTCTTGACTGTGAGAGGTAATAACACAAGAACATACAAACACATATCCAAGACTTTGAAGTGACTCATGTTTCTCTGTCTCTGTGACAGAGCTGACCACAGTGGTGGAGCCGAGCGTTGCCAGGGAGGGGGACGCCGTCAAGCTGACCTGCAATTCAGGCTGTCCTGAAACTAAAAAGATCAACTGGTTCAAAGATGGGCAACTTGTTTGGAGGCCACAGTTCCAGGCCAGCAGAGATGATGCTGGGAGCTACTACTGCGCCATCCAGGGAGAGGAGACGGTCCGGTCGGCCTCTGTTGCTCTGAATGTTCACTGTGAGTATATGAAGGATGTTAAATATTAAATATGTCAACTTGAAAGCACGTCTCGCAGACCCAGCTTCACGGTATAGTGTGTGTCGCAATTATTCCTGCTCTTTGTGTGGAAAAAATGTCACAGTGCTTCCCCTTAACTTCCTGAGTCATGACTTCCTTCTTGTACAAACACAACTGACTCATAGATGGCCATCTTCTTGCTTACTTCCAGACAGAATAGTACTTTAAATTTGCCTGTTATTTTAATAAGGTAATTAGAGAGACCACACAAGCAACATGTGCCAAATATAAGAAACAGCTCTATTTATAACCACACATCAACACCAAGAATTGTTCTGTGTTGTTAATTGTTTAATGAACAATGAGTTTATTGCTTAATTCTTCATATTTTATGAAATCCTTAGAACAATATTTTGTTGACTGCAGTTATTAGAACTAAAATAATTATTGAAAATTAAACCTTAAAAGCAATTTGTTTTTTGTTGTTTTTTTTGTTTTTTTTTACTAAATCTTCCCTTAAAAAATCTAGCTGAATAATAAGGCTTTAAATTAGATCACCACATTTATTCTTGACATCCCTAGTAAAGATGTACTAGTGATGTTAAAGACACATCACTAGAGACACCTCTAAGAATTCTTCTGAAATTAATTTTACTGAAGAATTTCAATGTGTATTTAACCTTTACAAACTTGATAAAGGTCTACAGGAATATTAAAAACATGACTTCCTGCTAAACTGGCAAATCAATATACATATTTAGACCCATCTCTCTAAGCCACTTTTCAAAATGAGGACGATCGGAGAAACTACAGTTCACTAAAAAACAGCTACTCGTTTAATCTTACGAACCTTACGTAATCAAAGAAAACCTTTCATCATGGCCATCTGAAGTCTTTGCACTTGTCAGACTAAACTTCCTGCTCTTCTGTAAACCAGATGCTCCTACGGACGTAACGCTGTCAGTGAGTCCATCTGGAGACATCGTCAGAGGAAGCCTGGTTACCTTGACCTGCAGCGGCAGGGCCAACCCTCCAGTGGCTCTGAGCGGATATCATCTCTACAAGGACGCAGAGTATGTGAGTACGGGGCAGAACCATGTCATCTCGGACGTCCAGCCCAGACACAGGGGACGGTACCACTGCCAAGCCTGGAACAACATCAGCAGGAGCGGCAGCGACCTGATCAACTCATCGGCGGTATACCTCGATGTCCAGTGTGAGTAGACGGACAACTGGAGTGGTTACAGAGACTTTGTGTTACTTGGGACGACCTGATGAGGATTATTTGGTCTAAATTTGTGAGTTTGCTCACAATCAACTCACTCACCACTGGCGTTCAGAACCATGCGGTATCCATTTCTCTTGACATTGACAGATGTTTTTCTCCCAATAAAAGTTTCAGCATGACGTACAGCTAGCGTCTTCAATAAGCTAACCACCTGACTCTTATGGAGCACATTTTTATGCAGAGGATTTTCCGAAGTGAAACATTAGCATGTTTCCTCTCATTGGTATTCAGCTAGAACATGTGGTTTCAGTTCATCATGTCCAGGCAAAACTTACAGAAAAAGTCCTGCTTTTCTTTGTGCTTCTTTGAGTTTCTGCAGCTGTGTCCCTCGCAGAGGTAGCAAAAACAGAAGAACTGCTGCAGTCAAAACAGTCTCTCTTTCATTGTGAATAATATTTTAAAGGCACTCTGATTGTGCACAGGCTAGGATCCAGCTCTGCCAGCCCTGTACGAAAACGTATAGAAGAGCATTTTGCTAATAATATTTTTTAATTACTCTTTTTCTCTCCAGATCAGCCGACAAATGTTTCAGTTTCAGTGAATCCAGAGCATATTGTTCCGGGCAGCGGTGTCAATCTAACCTGCATTAGCAATGCTAACCCTGCAGCAGACAACTACACCTGGTACAAAAGGACAGAACCGACCGGCTCCCACTCCCTGGTCCATGTGGGCTCAGGACAGGTGCTGTCCCTTCCCTCCATGGAGTCGTCCCACAGTGGCCTCTATGTCTGCTATGTGAGGAACAGCCTTGGAGAGGGCAACTCAACCGAGGTGGTCCTGGCCATGGCAGCAGGGCAGCATGGTTTGTGGCATTCCTCACTCACTGCTGCTAACTATTAACTTTATTAAAAGCTAAACTGACTTTGTTTGCTCCGCAGGCAGCCAGTCCCTTCCCATCTTAGCTGGAGTTGGACTACTTCTTTTTGCAGCATTAGTCGTCGTGCTGCTTTTGTTCTGGTGAGTCATCAAACAATTAGGAGTTTGGGCGACTAATTTGAGTCATGCGGTTGTTACTGTTGGCCAACTTACAGCTTGTATGACTTCATCGTCTGGAAATCTCCTTTTCTGCTTGGGACATTGCCTTCCGACAAATTTCAACACACATCATAACTATGTAGCTTGCATGCATCATTTGAATTTCTATTTTTGACATCCAGTTTTTAGCCACAACAGGCAAAGAGCGACATAGACGTCACTCAAAGTGCCTTGATACATCTTGAACTTCATGATTTGTGGTGATGTAAAAACCACAGCCATGCACAAGTTGTTCTAAAAATCAGGAGGGGCCAACAATTCGGTCTCTGGATGTGCAAAACTGTTAGACACATTCTGGAAAAACACAAATCAGAACTTTAAAAACAAAACAACAACAAAAAACCCGTCTGTTTCACTCTGTATGAAAACATAACCTGATAATTCAGATGAAGGATAAAAAAATATTTTACAAAACTGTATTTCTTGTACTTTTTCCACGTATCTCCTACAAACAGTAAAACAATTATTTGTATGTAATCCGAGTGTGGACTAGTAGTCGATGTACTTACCAATATTGCAATATCTGTTAAAAAGTTGGCACAAGATAAAGCAAAAGTAAGGAACACGCTGTTCAGTAAGGTTAAAAATTAACTTCCTTTGTTGTTTTTCCAGGAGGAAACAGAAGTCTGAGGCGGATAAAAAAGTGAGTGCAAATACAATAAGCTGTGAAATAACATCCTGGCTTTCCGAATTCAAAGAAGTGAGCTGTGGCTTGCTCTTTTTTCTCAAATAAAATTTTATGTGGCGTTTTGGGAAAAAATTTAATTAGAATTTTAAAAAGGAAAAACAAAGACTTTTCTCTGGTTTATCCGTCAGACTCATTTAGTCTCCAGACTCCATGGAGGAGCATCAAACCCTGAAGAACCGACAGAAACAGTTTATTCCAGCATTCACATGCCTCCATCTTCTCCTCCACCCGTCCCTGACCCCTACAGCTCTCCAGCTTCACGCGGGAAAAATGTAAATATGTTTGCATGAGTATACAAATGAATATTTCTAATAGTAGTCTGACTGAGATCGTTCCATTCTTTTACTTTTAGACTCCTAAGTCTTCTGAGGCTGAGATTATCTACACCACAGTGACAATCAAACCCAGAGACCGGAGCGCAGCGCAACACAAAAACTCCTGGTAGGTTTATATGTGCAACAGTATGTTTCCATCATTAAACAAATAATTCACAATAAAATACACCCATAGAGAAACTCTATCTGCATGGCAACAATATCAATATCAGCAGGTCTTAATCAGTGGATTGATTGAGCTTCATGATCTTCTCCTCAGGTCTAAAGCCAGAGACGATGACAGCTCTGTGATCTACTCCTCGCTCGTCAAATCCAGCAGCTGATTCGTCTTCTGACAACATCTTCGTTTTAAAATACATACTCAACACGTTTCGGGAGAAAGAGACATTAAAAGCTGAAGAATTCAGAATTTTATTTATTTCTTTTAATATTAAATTTTGCGATTAAAAAAAACCAGTTGCTTATATTAAAACTATATTGTGATTGAAATCTTTTATGTCATTTTTGGACAGCATGAACCACATCATGTCTGTATTCTGCACAACTGTAAATATTGTATTTGAAATAAATAATATTTATTGTGATTTTGACTAATTTTTTTTCAGAAAACATTCAGTCCAGCAATGTGTTTATAAAATTTGAATTAAAGAAACGAACAAGTTTCAGTGAATGAAAGGGAAACTACATTCTGCCTTCATCAGTCTCAGAAAACGATCAGTTTATTATTTTTGATCAAAAACCATTTATATTTACAACCTGCTCTCAACACAAACACTGATAATTCCACTGTTTTCTGCATATTAGGTTATGTAATTTTTATTTCTGAAAAGTATAAAACATCATATTAATGCATTATTTGGTAAATGAAACACAAAGAGGAACAATATTATCTTGCTAAAAATATTTTTTTGTTTATGGTTTTGTGGTTCAAGTTTAATATGACAGTTCTGGGAATATCAGTACACATACAAACAAACACATGCCAGTATATTACATTCACAATTCTAAAACAAAAAACAAACAATCAGTAGAAAAAGGTTTCATGAAATGGGAATTTAATTATTATTGCACACTTGAATGGCAAGATCTGTCAGTATCATTTTTCCTTTCACCTTGCAATTATTCTCTATTATGTCAGTCACATAAGCTGACATACTTTGAAATACTCTGAAGTTTGTGTTTATAACATGACAAAAGGTGAGAAAGATCAATAATTTGAACAAAGAGACAGGAACTGACTAATATTTACAACAACAACACACTGATTGGGGGGGTTTAAGTGGATTTAAAGTATAAGGCACATACTGAATGTTATGTGGAAATGTTTTAAAAGAAAACGAGCGTATCACGAGTGAATGTGAAAGCAAAAAAACTAGCATTTCCACTGTGAGGCAACCTCAGAAAATAATTAAGCATTTTTTAAATCTTTAGGTGTTTGGTTGTCTGCATTGATTTGTTAGCTTATATGTTGTGTCGAAACAGACTTAGCATTTCTACAATACGCAGTGTGAGTGGTGTGTCCAGCACTGTAGACAGCGATTCATGTAAAGAGTTGATAAAATCTTTTTTAAAATCAAGTTTACTTCCAGAATAGCTCTGATTGATCGAGCTTCATGGAAGTTCATATGTCCAGTTATCCATACTTCAAGTCCAAAGTCTACTTCACAGATATGAGAGGAAAATAAACTCAACAGGTTTCTCAAAAGTAGAATTCAGTTTAGTGACAATATTTATGTGTCTTTTGCTTCCATATCTTTATAACAACTAGTTAGACTAGTTTCCTATCAGCACACCTTCAGTGAAGCATAAGGCTCAGGAAGTGGGGAATGTTTCCGTCAGAATAAATGTCTGAATGTCTGAAGCCATGATAAAAGGGGAAGGTCACAGCTTTTCACTTCCCTGTCACGGGGTCACAGTATCAGCGACGCAAAATGTTCGTATTGTCATCCAAAAATAGAGAGATGGATGCAGGGGTTTCATGGTCGAGCCAATTTGTGAACACCTGGTGAGTTGTGATAGTTCTGCAGAAAGATGAAAACAGAAGGTTCGTTTACAAGCTAAATTAACGTTCTGGTGTAAAAAAGCTCAAATGAATCAGTTGCTGGTTGCACCAAAATTAGGATTAAACAGATTAGTGTTTTTAGAAATAAGAAGAAACATGTAACACTATATAGTTATTAGCATTTCAGATCCTGGTTCTGGTGTATTTGTGTCTAGAAATGTACAGATAAGGCATGACTCTTACCCTCATGGCTGTGGATATCCACGGCAGAAACCTGGAAACTCTGGTGTAGACGCCTGGTTTTTTAGCCATGGCGCAGCCTGTTCCCCAACTCACCACTCCCAGCAGGCGATAGCGGCTGCTTTTAGACAGGCAGTCAGCAGCCACAAAAGGACCTCCGCTGTCTCCCTAATGCCACAAATAATTACAGCCAACACAGTAAAATAATCGCACAAACAAAATCCAAAGTTGTTGACACGTTTGCGTTTATAAACCCATTGATATCCGACCTGGCAGGCATCGATGCCTCCTTTCTCATAGCCAGCACAGAACATGCTGGTGGTGATCTGGTTGTCATAGTAATCAGGAGCGTTACACACAGCATCACTGATGATGGGGACGTTTGCTTCCTGGAGAACGTCTGCCAGATGACCTGCGGGAGAAAAAAAAAAAGAATGGCAAGAAAATGAAAAAAATATATAAAAATTTGAATGTAACCCTTAACTAAAAAAAAAAATCTCAAAGTATGTTAAGGGTTTAGACCCACCGTAGTATCCAACGTTTCCCCATCCTGTCACTGTTCCCATCTGTCCGTCTACCAGCCGCTGTCCATACGCTGGCAGACAGACAGGCTGGATGTACTCTGCAAACATGGACAAATAATGCATTATTGCAGGTTAACTGAACTTTTATGTCATCTTTTATGTTCAATTCTTGTTTTTGTTACATCCCCTTAAAAGATTTTCTTACTTTAATTCAGAGCATTTACTCAAATTAAAACATTATTTCACAACAAGTCTATATTTAACAAAGCTAGATGTCATCCTACCCATAGTTTTGTACAAAAACTAAAAACCAAACAGAACAAACTGAGCAAAAAGATGGATTGAGATCTCTTTACCTTTTATAAATCTTTTTTATTTACATATTTTGGAATATTACATTTCAGTCCATTCCAGTTTATCGATAACGCATCAACTCAAAACAAAGCTTACGAGAAATATCCAGACCATCACTGTCTCTTATGATTCAAATATTGATTTTGTAAACGTTGAACACTAGATGTCAGTCATGTCCCACTGCAAAAAGGAGTTGGTTTTCTATCCTGTACTGCAGCAGTGCACACTGTACTCTTATTGTAACTAAACTAATTAGCCAGAAAAGCGGTTGTTTTGACAATCTTTGCAATGTTGACAGGTTAAAAAAGGTGCTAATCATTACAGACATCAACATGTCAAAAGAATATAGCTTGTTTTTTTTACAATGTCTTACGTCTTACCGCTGAAAGTAAGCGGCTGTGCCAGGGCCAACACAGCGATGTCTCTGCTGTTGTCATCAATATTGGCATCTACAAAGGGCAGGTAGCTACTGTGGTAAACAATGGTCTTCACCTCTACCACGTTAGCATTGACAGGTTTGTTGTAGATGGAGCCCAGCAGCACACGCCATCGATTAATAAAACGATTCCGCCTTCACAAACAGACACATTAACTAAGCACATTTAAAATATCTACATGTAGATTTTGTAAGCTTATAAATTGTTTGTGAAACACTGTTTAACTAGTTCCTAAAACACAAGATGTCCAACTGAGCAGTAATTGCCTCACTTACTCAGGGAAGCAGTGAGCCGCAGAAACAACCCAGCGATTAGAGATGATGGATCCTCCACACTGGTGAATGCCATCATACTGTAAGCTGACCTGCCAGGGCCAGCTGCCCTGCCTGGCATCCACACCCCCAACTATACGGTCCGCTGCAAAACTACGCCTGCCACAGTCTGCAAAGGAGAGAGAAAGGAGGGATGAAAAGGAAAGAAAATAAATTCAACTTTTAGAGATAAAAAGTTTTCTCAGGAATGAGAAAAGAGTCTAAAAAAATAAGGTAAAAAAACCCAGAATCCACAAAAACTTGGTATTCTGGTAGTGGTGTAGGGTGGCAGCCCTTGAATTGTGCCAGTGTGCCGCACAGAATGAGTCCAGGCCTGACCTCTCACCTTGGCATAACAGTGTAAGAACTTCCCGACTCTCACAGGCACTGAAACAAAGACAACCAGAACTAATGACTGCAGGATACTCAAAAACCTCTAACTATCTTTCATAAATGTTAAAAGAGACCAAATTCATAAAAACACACAAGAGAACCACAGAGAGGGCACTGTAGGAGACAGATTAGGAGATAAACCAGCAGTGTGAGTTACCATGGGTACAATGAGTCTTTGATTTTCTTTCCATAGCTGAGCTCTTCCTGTCTGACACAGAAGAACTCTCCAACGTCACCACTGGCTTCAGGCACCGATACGACCGAGTAGTTCACCACGCTGAAACAAACACTAATCATGAGTCATGTCTTCTAAATGACTGGATTACTGACATTTAAAAATGAAACCATGGGAGTGAACTGAGCCCACCGTATGAGAACGTGATGATTTCACGTTGGCCCCTTGTCTATTTTCTAAGTAAAACACCTTTTACTAAATTTCATCTGTTCTGGAAAACCTGTTTCTGAAATGTTTTATTACAAATACAATTTTCAAAACCAACAGAATGATGTGCAACAGGTTTGTGGTGCTGGTTTGGTTCTGGTCGTGTGTGCTTATTTTTATATCTATGCATTCTAAACGCCTGTATGCTAAGTTTTACTCTGAGTAACTCTTGTTCTTTTAATTCAAACAAATTGCATTGGGAGAAAAATTTTAAAACAGCATTTGGGACTTTTATTGAAAAACACGCAGAGTGATCAATCAGTCGTAAGGCCAGCAAATTAAATTCCCATTATATTCATAAAACCAGTGCATAAATAAAAAAACATAACTTGATAACAATGACCTCACCTGACAAATCCAACTTCCTCACAACTGATGCTAGCAAGAAGCTCATTGGCTGACGAGGAACACACCTGGCGCCACCTCCTCTGAGCAGAGTCAAACACTCTGAGATGCTGCTCAGGTGAATTTACCTGAACTGCAGGGAAACAAATGACTTCACAGATACTTCTTATTGTTCTGTGGTATTTTCTAAATAAATTAATTAATAACTAGATGCAATAGCTTCACTGTGAACAATAATACAACGTTTGATGGCACATTTATGTTTGTGATTTAACACAACACTTACATAAACTGTGATAAATTGATTAATTCTGATAAATGTTCATATCTTATCCAACTTACCATCATACAGTCCTGTGTCCTCCTCCATAGTGCAGAATGTAACTACAGAAACACAATAAACAACAGCAGGTCAGTACGTTCTGATTGGGAATCACGTGAAAGCATCAAGAAATATCAAAAGCAGCTGGTTATTGTCATCACATGCTTGGAGAAATGTGTGATATGATTATGTATGAAAGCAACGTAGTCTGACCTACGGCCCAGACAGCAGCGCCGATGGCTCCAACGGTCATGAGTGTTGCACAGACGCCCATCAACCTCCAGGGGGTCAACACACAGGTCAGAGAGATGCCTCTGTTCCCTACACACACATGCAAACACACAATGGACATGCAACTTAGTTCTGATGATGATGGGGCATAGACTTCACAGAATGGGGATCCAGTTAAAACCAGTACATCCTATTGAAACAACACATGACTCTGTCGTTTCTCACTGTCTGACATTAAGTTTAATGTTTCCAGTTTGGGTCAGTTTTAATTAAACAGAAATTATTTCTGTTTCTAGATGCAACAATTATGACAGAGGTCATTTTGGGGGAATTTTTCTTCAAAATCAGCAGCTTACACACATTTCTGTGGTATTTGCCAGGATTGGCCATTAAACTGTATGAACTGAGAGACATGGTGAGAGTATAGTGGTCACAACAACTTTGACCAAATCCTAGAGAAAGAACTGGAATAAACGAGTCCACCTTGGTGGTGCATACGTTTTCTGCTCTTCTCACACATTTTCTGGAGCCAGCTCTGAAAAAGAGTCTCTTCATTTTTTTTTCTCTCCAAATGTAAAAAATGTCATTATGGTTGTAGTTTCCTCAAACCACTTGAATTGTCTCCAAAAATTACAGTCTCTGTCCCTGAAAGCATTTCCAATAAATAACCTTATTTTTTATGCTTCATTTGAATGAATGTTTTATTCCTCTACAAATGACCTTCTAGCCCATGTAGATACAGAACTTGTTTTGCTGATTAAAATGACACTAATCATCTTTTGCTTTTGTTCTGAGATCACACATTTTGCATCCAAACACTCTCAACCAGAACCCGACTGCTTCCTGAATAGGATGGCTGAACATCCCCATGCAGTTCATCTGTCTGATATATTTAGACATCTAGAAATTATATCAAAGGATGAATGATCACATCCTGATATAGTGACAGATTCATTGCAGTTTCTTTACAATGTTTGTGGATGTGCTTGAGGCAACACTTCAATTAAAAGAGATTTTATTTATTCACAGCCATGACATTGTATTCTGGGATTTCTCTAATTTAATTATTCAGGCATTAGCAAAAACAATAACTTCTGTAATCTTAGCATACTTTTTATGTCAATAAATCTTAATTACCATATTGGTGGCTAATCTTTAGCTGTAAGGTTGAAAATTACACTTTCAGTGAAGTTCTACACAGACTTAATTCTCCTGTTGAAGCAAGTTTAGTCTGAATAGTTTTATTTACTCTATCTCGGTTAAAGTACATTTATTCTGAAACACTGACGCCTTTGTTTTACTTTGTACTTCTGAAAAACTGAACAAAAAGATCGGACTAATGTTTAATTTAGACAAAACAATTTTTGGACTCCAAGCAGCCCCGATGGCTGCCCCAATGTGAAGAGGCAGACAGTTCATGTGCTGGCACAAAGTGAAGAGTACAGATCTGATCAATAGTCTAAAGTCTAGCATTTACCCACAAAGCAAGAACAAACTCCTAAAACTAGGATATAGTGCCCTGTCTGTCCCAGGAGTGTGAACCTGTGTACCCATGCTGTTCTCATCAGGCCCATTTTAGCTCCTTATTAGTGATGAAAATATTTTCAGTTGAATTTTACATTTCAGTGATCAGGTTTGTCTGCTCTTTAAAAGGGAATTTCACATTTTATGTTACAAAGTTGAATATATATTTTATCCCTCCGACTTCATTTGGGGCTAAATTGAATTTTCTAAATTGAAGTATGCACATACACTTTCTCACACAAAAGTTTTTGATGTTTTATTTATTTGTTATATAAAATTTGAGTCTCCAGGACATGCTGTTTGTCTTTCAACACAGGTCAGCTGCTATCACTTTCCCACTTTACACCACATCCCATCTACACAAACCAGTGGCCAGTATCATTATCAAGGTTAGAGCAACAGAGCAGACAATAGCTCTGGGGCAACACCTCCAAACACAGACGGACATTAAATCACATCACACAGCCTGACCGCTTTTTTCAGCATAGCCAAAGCTTTCTCTGCTCTGTCATCATCTGGAATGGATGAAGGAAGGAAATGTAACTTGTTTGTGTTTCTTTAAACATTTAACAATAATCTTTTTACTCTTCTAATTGTTATCATTAGCTCTGAGAACCTCTGGAGACAATGATGCAAAGAGGTATTCTTTATAAATTAATAAACAACCTCCTCTTTATCAGATGGTCATGCAACAACAGAGTCTTCAGTCAGAGGCTTCTTCAGAACTGCATTAAAACAGGCTGCTACAGCAGATCCTTCCAGCCTAAAGAAACTCTTTTAATAAACTTATAAAATATGAGTTAAAGCATATTTTAAAAACAACATTTAGCTTCCCTTTGGGATTATTAAATTATTTTTATAAGTTGAATTTATTGTTTAACTCTTCTCAGTTGGTTGAAGCTTTAGATGTGGAAGTAAGGACTGTCTTATTCAGCGCACTTACAGTTGACGCTAAGCAAGTTCATTTTTGTTTAACAAAAGCTTCAATTTCCTTACTTCTTTCTTTTTAAGTAATCTCTTTCCTAATCTTTCAACTTTCAGTCTTCACACTCTGGATTCTTTCTATTAGCTCCATCACAAGGAATCCTCAGTAGTAACCTGTGCAAAAGTACTTAATAACAGAATGAAAAGTATATGGTGAAGTCTGTGGTGAAACATGCACAAAAGCAAGATATCTGAAGAGTTTTAACAGTTCCTGATTGTTTTCATGTGTCTGAGCAAATGTTGTTACAAGAAGAAGCTCAGATTGATTCACATCTAAAACCAGATTTACAAATCAGGGTGAGATGAACACATAAATCGCAGATTACAGCCGATGTAGCTAATATCTGTCTTCCAGATATGAAGAAACTAAAGTTAAAAAGATTAATTAAAATAAGTTACTGTATCAGGACAAATATGAGGAGAGAGATTCACCGAGTTTCAAATGTACAAAAACTTTTTGCAAACGGTTTTACATAGCTGGATGAAAACATATGGAGATTATATATATATATTTTTTTTATTTAAAGACCTGCAGCCAGACTAAAAGCCTAAACGCTCCCCTTTTGAAAAAAAAAACCAAAAAAAAAACAAAACATTGAATTATAGAAGAACGGCAAAGACAGAATCTCTCTAAACCCTGAATTACAAATGTAAAAAATTGCATCAAGTGACCTTCACTTGTTCGTAAATATCTATGATTTCAGTATTTAATGAAAGGAATCATTGTTCTTCTGATCAAGCCACTTCACTGGACAATCAGGTATGTCGGTTCACTAACAAGCAGGCATGTATTACAGGTTTATTCAGTAATGTAGGTAACAGAAAATGAAATCAGCATCTCCATAAAGTTTGTTGTGAGACAGAAAGATAAAATAATCGAACCTTTCTTGTAGACAGCTGTGCTGACTTTAGATTTTCAAGAGAAAAGAGGATGTTGAACCACTGAACCAGAGTCGAGTACTTTTAGCATCTGGTTCAGGAGGCAACATGTGAAATACAAGAGCTGTAGGTAGAAAAGGTAGGATATGAAATAAAACAGAATTTGATCAATAATAGCGACTCACAGCACACATTTTCAGCAGGACATTCTTCCTGTTTGGATGGAAATACCACAACTTTCCCTCCACACCTCAACACCAGCATATTTATTCTAACAGAAGAGGAAAGCCTGCCTAGAACTAAAATGTAAATTATTCTATCTGACTTGTTTTTTTCTCTCACACGACACAATTTCCAATAGCACAAAACAAGCTATATTTTCTGTCTACCTCTACCTGAGATCATGTGTGTGTTAGTAAGTATGAACCCATTGGTGGAATCACACCTAGAATTGCTCCATCGGCCAAGAGTGTGTGCACAAACAAGGAATATGATTTTGGTGTTACATGTTCAGAGTGTAAATTCAAAGTCAAATTACAGAGACACATACTAAAAGACTGGATTATAAGGTAAAACACACCAATAGCATAGATTTAATCAATTTTTGCCAGAAGATGTGAACCAGAAAGACAGACAAAAACATTAAATGAACAAATATTGCCACCATTTCAACAGGATGTTAAAAAAAAAGCTGTCAGTTGCAGATATTGCTCTACACCAGATCTGAAAAATTATTATAGCAATCTGAACTTAATGCCATGCTGTGCTGATTATGTGGAAATTGGAAAAAAATATTCTAAAACTAAGACAAGTCTCAAACAATCAGCTGAACAAATGATTACAGAAAGTGAAGGAGATGCCGGTTTAATATCACATATCACATCACTAATGATCCACTTTAACAACATTATTCTAACTTACTCCAATAAGAAACATATGGTAATTTGTCTAACTAATCAGCTCTCTTCACAACTCGTATCTATTCAGAAATTAATCTAGGATGAATCCCTGATATTTACTCAGGCCATTATCTCATGTTTACTTATTAAAAAGCATAAAGACCTGTTTCAGAGGAGCTCTTATTGGCCAATTAGGCTTTTATGTTGCGATTACAAAATCCTAACCAAACACACAGACTTTGTTCCTGGGAACCAAACATTTTTTAATGCAGGAAAAAATGTTTCACTCACACTCAGTAACACAATCTTAAATTATTCTAGGTATTAATCGTGAAAAGTTGTGCTGTATTGTAAATCTGATGCTAATTACAACTCACTGCTCATTATTAACTAGATTAAAACATTCGCTCTAGCAAACAGATTTTAATGCCAGTTTAAAAAGGAAAGAAGGAAATATTTTCATAAAAGTTTTTCAAAACGTTTGCAACTTGAACACTTGTAAATACTCCCAAGGCTTTTAGCTGGGTGTGGAAAAGTGGGATCCAGCAAAGACTTAACACTGACACTCACAAATGTAGAACAGAGTAAGAACAGACTGAGTCATTCATGCAATGGTCGTCAAGGAACAACAGTAAAAATAAAAAACAACCATGTGGACGAGTGGTACTGCTCACGTCTGGGCTTCCCTGATTGCTCACAACCATGTGATAAATAACTACGTCTCAAAAGAGTTAAACACAGATTGTCTCTAAAAATAAATAGCAACCCCTTTGATTTTAGCCCAGAACAAACAAAAATAAGCCGGGTGGTGCGTGCCACTCCTAAACGAGGCTGTTTTTCCTCTAATTACACGCAACATGATTCACTCTGGGTGGATGCCACTCAGTCAGGCAGCTAAGCAAGTCGTTTCAAGAGCTGAGACCACTTGATGGCAAGCAATAGTAGAAGGAAAGAAGGAAAGGAAAATGAGGACAACTTCATTTCATTATGGATTGAAAGGTAAGCTAAGTTATGTACATTTTGTGGCTGCATGTAACAAAAACAGCTAAAAAGGTGTAAGTATCTCACTTATTCATACAGTCAGTTTGATAAACAATTTTCTGTTCAAATCTGCTTGATAATTTCAGTTTATACAAATGTGTACAAATGTGCTTCCTGTACATACAGTGGTCTCACGTCAATAATAGCCATTTACAAGAGTGAACTTGTATGGAGTTCACGCTTCCTCTAACTATTTGTCTTAGTAAAACTAAGACAGATTTTTGTTTCCCTCTCTGTCTTCCTTTGGGCTACAATGATGATAGTAGAACTTCACTGAGATTATGAAGCAAATCGTGTTATTTATTATACAAGATGGCCGATAGAACAAAAACATTGTGTCATTTTTTTACATGGAAATCACAAATCTGTCAAGCACAACTGAAATTTAATAAATAAGCCAATGTACTTAAAAGCTTATTTAAGATTTTTTTTATTGATCCTTTATTAAGTTATTATCAGTTTGAATATTCAGTACATCCTCGAAAGCGGTCGAAGTCTAGCCACCTAGTCAGACATCCGCTGTATCAACACAGCTGGCTTGGTGAACAAGCTGATTGTGAGTCTGTCTGGATAATTTTTAAGATAACATCATTAACGCCACTAAACAACTGACACAAAATCCAAAAGATAAATCTGTTCTTGGTGGCAGGCTGCAGATGATCTGGAGGAACCAAAACACCTGGCAGCATCAACCAACATAACTTCACAAAGAAACATGGCGGCTGCCTGGCTGGAAACAACAGCGTCAATTATAAGAACAGTCTGTTACGAAGTTGTATACTTTTAATATCCACTTCCATAGCGCTGTATTCCACTAATATTAACTTTTTTATTTTGAATAGATTAAAATTTCTAAAGTCTGCTAAAACAGGCAGAGTATGCCTGACAAAAAAAACAAAAAGCTCACAGTGATCTGGCATTGTTTTGCCTCAGGTAATAAAAGAAAAATCTGAACTAACTCTTTAAGACTTGAAGCACAATATGTGTAAAACTATTTAGTCTAAATCAAAAATATTTACATTTAAAAGATTAAAGGAGTCACTCAGGTAAAGTATTGCATACGTTATTTTTAAGAATATCATTAGTTGTTGTATTAGTAGTAATGTTTTTCTGTCATTTCAGACAGAAATTAATTCCCTCACCAACACACACAAATTATGTTGTGTGAAGAAATTACAGTCTCATCCAGCATGTGTTTCTATGAGCAGAGTAGAAAATGTTAGATGCTTTAGAAACTTGTTTTTTATTGTTTTATTGTAAAGTCTTGAAGTTGTTTCTCAGTTCATCGTTTTGTTTCTGCTAACCACTTCAGGCATAAAACACAAGACATGTTTTTGTTGTGTCCTTCTTGATGTACTAAAGAAACAAAGAAAAATCAGGAAGTCGTCCTTGGACAGCTACATGTTGCTAAATACAACTATATTGGTTATGTCTGATTGCTGACATACCTGTACTTTACTTTTACTCACTTCTGTTTGCATCTGTGGCAAAACCTCCAAGACCTCCTTCTTTCGATGATCATTCAAAGACCCACAGCAGCCAAATGCATCTTTAATGTTAACTTAAGAGCACTGGTGTAACATAAACGTTAGCTTAAAAAGTTGAAGACAGAAAAGGAAAATTAAACACAGATGTACAGAATGAGCCCAGTAGAAGGCATGTTCTAATCTTTCACAATATGTTATCATCATATTTCCCAAAATTGGCACACAGTCATGTGGTCTAAAATTATTTATGGTATATTTAATAGAGCATGTCATTCTTTTCCTAGACATAACGAGTACTAATATTAACAGATGTTAATATTAATTTGCTATGATCATTATTATTACGGATCCAGCATCTATTTGGACAAAAGAGGCAACTAAATGAAGCAAATATTACAACTAGTCCAAGTACTATATGCTGACCCAGCTGAAAAACAAACGTCATAAAAAAAATTCAGGGAACATCAAAAAGACAGCAAAGCAGTTTTGAACAGGCCGGTTAATCGTTAACTGTAAGGTGGACTGATGTCTGGACACAAATACAAAAAACAGGCTGCATGGGCAGCAGCATTGCACAGCATTTTGATCTGTGCATGTACGTGTGTAGGCGTGAGTGATTGGGTGTGTGTGTGTGTGTGTGTGTGTTACACGTGTTCTGTTGGGAGAATGGAACGAAAACAAGCGTGTATTTAACCAGGCCACTCACCCATCTTCCCCTCTGTCACAACTTTCTCAGCGTACATCTGAACCCAGGAGGAAGCAGAAGGCAGCAGTAGACAATGACGAGGGTAGTTCCCCCTTCCTCTCCTCCCTCAGTAAATATGCTGGGCAGGTGGTCTGAACTTTAGGCAGTCGCCTTTTTGTTTGGTAACGTAACACCCAGGGTCCTTAGAAAATAAAACATTAAATCAATAAATATTTACTAAATATATACATAAACAGACATAGGATTAAGTGGGAGCCTTCATTTTTTGCTACATTGTTTACATTTTTTATTCAATGCACAGTGAAATTCTTTTTCAAAATCTATTTTGATGTGTATTTCAAATCATAAAACATAACTGTGTCCACTTTCCACTCATCTGCCATCTATCACCTGCAATGATGGTAAATTATCTCAAATGTACAGGAACAATTCAGGAACTACTAAGGCCTGTCATAAACAACAAGATGCTGTAACCCAATGTTGCTGTGTGCAGCAAATCATGATGGAAAGAAATATTCTTGAGATTTTTAAAACTGTCAGGCATGGTGGTGGCAGCATCATGCCGAGGGTCTGTTTTGCTACCAGTGTAACTACTGGACTGCAAAAATTAGATAGAAACATTAACCAGATTTATTTTCAATTTCATCTTAAATGAACAGGCTGGTGTTTGAAACTTGAAACATATTTGGGTGTTTCAAAAGGTCAACGATCCCAAGCACAAATAAAACACATTTTAAAACAAATAAAGAGAGCAACACTATCCATCTGGATTCCCATCAACATCACCCCTACTGAATATGTATGAACCATGACTAAGAGACGTAGTGGTAAAAAGTGGTTAAATAAACAGCCAGAGCTTTACTTGTTGATGGCTTCAGAAACTATATGGCATGTTTGTAATTTGCCAATGGGCTTCTATCCAAGTATTATTGGGGATGTGTAAATATATTACTAAATAATAAAAATATACCAACCGCTGAACAGATGTTAATATTAATTTAGTTCCATATTAACCAGCACTAAGAAAATACAAATACATTGTCCACAGGAGGAGAACATATGTACGTACGTATGTTACGTTTAAAAGCAGTTGCTTCCACTCATAATTTCTGTTTAGCTTGTTTTAATTGGGGATTAGTTTAATTTGACCAGAATTAGCTTAGTGACTTAATTGATAATTGACTTAGTTGTTACTTTTTAAATCCAGTTAAGCGTTTATCCTCAAGGTGACTCACCTGTATCCTCCTTAACAGCAGGTGAAATTTTGTTGCTGTTTTTCTCTTTTGAAGTAAAACAAAATTGTGCTTTGGAAGTCCCGTTTAATAAAAAACAAAAAAGATTAACAATAAAAAAAATAAAATAAAAAAAACTAAACTAAAAAAAAAAAAAAAGTTTACCCCCAGACTAATTCTGCTAAAGCCCCACCGCGGGTAAATCCTTGTTTTTCAGTAAATCCTCCTCTTTCCTCTCTTCACAGGTTACTGACCCCGGAGAAAAAAAGTGAAGCAACGTTTCCTACCAAAGTTTCGCCCGCGTTCATCAACCAAAACCTCCAGCGCCCGCTTCTAGCCGTAAGGAGAACAACATTTGAAGGTCTGGGCTCACAAAAACGAGGTTTTTCCGGGCGAAGTTCGTCGCTTCTTCGTGTCTTTGCGGTCTGGTTCTCCTGTGGGCGCTCAGCTGCGCACGAGAGGGGTGCGAGTGACGTCGACGGTCCTGAGTGGACGAATTGGACACGAGCTCTCCCTCTGAAGTGACCGAGTGGACCCCCTGTCCCACCTGAAAACATTTGCCTAATTAAGCACATTTTAATAGTGACTGTCAACAAATATCAGGTGGTTTTCACTTGGTTAACTCAACAGGCGCGCTGCCTCATACACACGCAAACAGACGCACTCTGCAAGAGGAAGAAAACCTAACTTGGATGTGGTCATTTCTTTGTAATGACTTGACAGCACTGACATTAGCCAAGTTCCTCGTTGGTGGAGAAAATTAAGGGGAAGCTGAAGAAACTGGACCTTTTGGTTTTGAGACAGAGAAGTGAACACAGCTGTGACCAGACACTGACAGAGAGCAGTGAAAAACAAACGATAAAACTGAGGTTAGTGCAGGTGAATTGAAAGGAGGGCGAACAGAAAACCACAGCAGGAGGAGAACATCAAGTGAAGTCATGGCACATCATCAGCAAAGCTGCTGCTTTCTCATCATTCTGTGCGTGAGAGGTAAAACCATTGCTAATGTATTCCAGCATTATCACAAGACAAAGTCAGTGAGACTGTTACAGTTTGATGAGTTTTTTTTTTTTTATATATTAATGTAGCACCTTCTTTTCTTTTGCAGGTATTCTGGGTGGTGATTGGTCAGTTCTTCTCCCCTCCAGTCCCATTTGTGCTGTGGTTGGTTCTTCAGTAGTTCTCCCCTGTTCCTATGACTACCCACTGTCTGATGAAGTCCAGACAGATGGGCGGCTCTCCGCACAGGTAATAAAGGAGGCATTGTTTCTTGTAGCAGTAGAGATCACTTTCTGTGCAACCTTTCTGTGGTCAGAATAAGTAGATATCACCATGTCATGGTTGCTGACAAACTAACAAAATAAACTGTTCTCATAAGCTTCCTGGTAATATTTAGTGGGGATATCTAGAGTATAATCTGCTGCTCTTTATCAGACAGGAAGCAGTGAAAGAAATGTCACGTCTGAGATGTGGTGTCTCAGAGACAGTCGCTGCGTTACAGAAAGGTATAGCACTCATCAGAGAAAAACAAAAATACATCACAGGGTTTCTAAGTTTACGTGTCCGTATGTCTGTGTCAGCTATGTGTTCCACAGTGCCGGTATTTTCCAGGATCCATCTTATCAGAACCGGGTGCAGTACCTGGGACAACCAGGAAGCAAGAACTGCTCTCTGAGGATTTCTAATCTCAAAGAGTCAGACAGTGGAACATACGTGTTTTACCTCATCACCAACCATAAGACGCAGAAGATGCCTCCACAGACTGGCATGCAGCTCTTAGTGGCAGGTGGGCATATTCATTCTGTAAGATACATGACAAACACAGTTTAATATTATTTCAAGACAGTTTTATCCATCTGTTTATTCCTTTTCCTAACCTAGAAGACTTTTAATTTATTCTTCCAGTGGCTGTTGTTTAATGTAGGTCTATTGGTGAGTCTCGCTGTTAGCGAACAACACAAGGTCCACAGTATGTTTGGTTTTCCACAAAACTGATTGCTGTTAAATAAAAATGAAAACAATTGTTATAGCTTTATATCTAAAATATGTGCAAAGCAGAACATTAGTATTTGTATTTTTGTGTTGACATGTAACCGTTTCCTTTTTGAAAGCTTTGACTCCTTGTGCTTTTTGCAAGAAGCAGAACTGAAACCTGCTAGTGACTGTTTGACATAATAATCACTAAATATAAACCTGTGGCATTGTATTTCTTCTATAAAGAAAAACAAGCCAAAAACAAATGTTACAATGTTTTTTTTATTCAAATTACCGTGGCAAACCCTGTGAAACCATAGGATTTAGGGCATTAAATTGTTTTAAAACTGAAATTATCTCCTGACACAAAATGAGTCAACTCATGGTGTTTTCTGCTTTTGTCTTTTTTAACCACACAGACATTCCTGTCTAACTACATGTAATAACAAATACATCTGTAGGTAACAGCTTTGTGGCTTTCTTGTTTCTAATGTTGTTTTGTCTCCTCATTTGTAGGATTGTAAACCTCAAGCAACATTTTTAGTCTGCATTTCATAGGTGGAACCTAATCTTTGTTTTGCTATTTGCAAAACACCCAAGCAATAAACTTTGAATTATAAGCAATTAATTTAGCAAAACTTCTAATTTATTCCAGAGTAGTGATTAATATATTATCAAAATACATAAATGCTTCTTAAAAGATTTTTTTATTTACCAAAAAGACAGTTAATAGAACTGATGACAAAAAAACATCTTAAGTGATGATATTGCCCTTCATTGTTTACAATTCTGTCAAGTCAAAATGAATTAAATTTGCTGGATACTTTTAGCGTTATATAGGTAAGCTCCTGAAACATGAGGTTTTTCATTCAGGTTCCTTTTCTCTCCCTTTTTGTCACTGCAGGTTCTTCCACTGCAGTTGCGGCCTCGGCGGGTCCGTCCCATGTCGTCCTGGAGGGGACAGCCTTAAACCTGGCCTGTTGCAGCCCAGCTGCCACTTCGCAAAGCCACTTCACATGGTACAGTACCAAAGGTGCCAGGTTGGAAGGTGCTGGACCGGTGTGGAGTACCCGCGAAGTTACATCGGGTCAATCTGGCAGCTACTACTGCCAAATGCAGACTGGAGACAAAACGCAACGCTCAGATGTTCTGGAAATCGATGTGCAATGTAAGTGAAATATAACTCTGAAACCAATCTACATCATCTTTAATTATACTGAAAACATGTTTAAAGATATGTTTGCATCTGTCCAGTACTTGATTCACTTTTCTTTAAATCTTGTAATGTAATGTGTTAATGTGTTAATGACCTTTGACGCCAACCTCCTGTAGATCCGCCTAGAAACATAATCATCTCCACCTGGGGAGCAGAGAAGGATCATCCTGTGACTCTGACCTGCAGCAGTGAGGCCAACCCACTGGTCCGCACCTACGTCTGGTACCAGGGTGCAGCATGTCTCCCAGCAGTAGACTTAAGCTTTCATCGAGGAAGATCCACCCAAGCTACATTAACAGGAGGAGTCCCAAAACTCACCAGTGCCAACACCACCACAAAGGACTATGGGCAGCACTGCTGTGTGGCACGCAACAGACATGGCTATCAGAAAGCCAGCGAGACTCTGACCAGCTCCAGAGGTAGGTCAATGCAGAGCCTCGAGATCACATTCAAGGGATTTTTTTTTAAGTTCTCTGTTATGAGTACGGGATTCAGAATATAGGATCCTTGAAAATGTGTTTTATCTTTAGATACTGCAGCACTGTGGATTCAGGTATTGTTGGTATCATTTGCTGCATGTCAAATTGAACTATCTTTACATGGTAATCAACCAAATTCAGCCAAATATTACCTTAAAATAATATTCATAAAGTTAGTAATGAGGTTGCAACATAGCAGTGTTTACAATACATCTCTAAAGTACTTATTATATTGAAAACATATTTCAATATATTTTAGTGAGATCTCATGTGGCCGATTAACACAAAGTACAGTATATTTGTGACATGAAAATGGTTTTGATGCTTTTTTACAAACATAAATCTTATAAATGGTGAAACACTTTGACACCTTGTTCCTATTGGGTTATACAGAGTTAGCAGCATCATGCTATGGAGGTGCTTTTCTTCAGGAAAGCTGATCAGAAAGGAGCGATCTTAGAAGAAAACCTGTTAGATGTTGTAAAGTACTATTGACTCGGGCAGAGATTGAGCCTTCAGCAGGACAATGATCCTAAACATACAGCCAGAGCTACAATGGAATAGTTTAGATTGAGTGAGAGTGGCCTAGTCAAAGTCCAGAGCTAAATCTAAGTGATAAGCTGTGGCAAAATTTGGAAACTCATGTCCTATTTATACAATCCTGTGGGGTTTTACTTTCATTGGGGAGAAGAATAACCTTCAATTTCAGTCTCAAGATGGAGGGACATGGTCTCAAAAGACCAGCAGCTGTAGCTGCAGTGGAAGATGTTTCTGTAAACTATTCACTTTTGGGGCTGAATAAAAAAAGCATGTCACTCTTTTCAGATTTTTATTTGTAAAATAATTGGAAACTATCTGATTCTTCTTCCACTTCCCAATCATCCACCATTTTGTTGGTCTCTCTCTTAAGATTCTCAATAAAACATCGAATTTTATTCTTATATAATGTGACAAAACATTAGAGCTTCAGGTGGTATGCATATTTTGCTAAGGCTCTGTGTATGTATGCATTGAGTTTTCTGTAATCTTCTGCTCTTTGCAGAGACAAATCAGTCCAACTCTTCAGAAAGTACATTGGTGGTGATTGGAGTAATTATTGGGGTCCTGCTGGCTATTGCTGTGTTAGCTGCCTTTTTGATCATGAGGTGAGTGAGGCCTTTGCTCCTTTCACGATCAGCAATTCATATTAACTTCCAATAAGCATCAGACATAACACAGTCATATTTATAGACAGTGTGCTTGTAGTTCTTGTCTGGATGAAAAAAACAAATCAACTTTTGAAAAGGTGTGGCTTAGCCAAAGCTATGTGTAGATGACCAAAAGAGTTGCAGGGTCTGTGTTATGTGCATAAACAATCTATTAGCTAAAAAAAAAAAGAAAAGAAAAGTTACACTTCCACTATAAATCTGTGTTTGTTCTGCTTTCAGGAAAAAGAAGGCAGCCAGACGACAGTCATATGTCCTCACGGGGACAACTGCAACAGAGTGAAAGAACTGCTCTGATTATATTTGCCAACACACATGTTGGGTAACACAATGTTGAGACCTAATGGATGCATGAGATGTCGGATCATGCTGCCCTTTAAACCCCCCACATTCATAAAGTTACACAATGCGACTTATTTTGGGATTTTTGAAACAAAACGGACCAGAGCTTCCTAACCCTGCTCCCCAAAGCGCGCTGCCCGGCTTGCTTTAGAAGTGTCTCTGCTTTTAAACACCTGATTCAGATCATTACTGTTCAACAACAGGCCTCTAAATGATATTCCCCTACGGAGGGCTAAAAGTGCCACAATTCCACCCATAAAATGAAGGAGCAAATACAACTGAGAGATTTAAACAAAGCTTAAAATAGATATTATATTGAACAAATATACATATTTTACCCAGTCCAAGTGTTATCCCTTCCCAGACTTTACATGAAGTAGGTGACTGTAAAAAATTGTTAAATTGTCCTTTTAATTATTGAATAAGTTGTCCTTACCTGGTATTTATCTGAATATTTTAAAGGTCTACATGAGTTATTAGAGTAATTAGATGTGGAAATCTGACTTCATTTTGAAAATAACAATGCAGCATATTTATTTATATAGGTTGTTTTTTTTTTACATATCTATATATTTAGATTTTTACATGAATATATATTTCTTTTACAATTTTTTAATGTTTTGCATTTAGGCTGTTTTGGCCCATAAAAACATACTTGAAGGTGCAAATTGTTTGTGTTTGGGATTACTGCTGGTTTGGCATGTTGATATTTGAGCTCAACATGCCAAATATCAACATGGCCTGGCATGTGTGCCTAATCGTACTTGTAGCAAATTAATTTATGATGTTTTTTAAGTCTAGTTTCTTGGGAAGTTGACTTTCTGTGGGAAGAATTTTACAGCAGTCGCTGCCAGACAGGTAAAATATGCTGTCTCATAACCGCTATTAGCATTACTTCTTCTTTCTCTACTTCCTAGCAATTTCTTGCCCACGATCAAGTCTAATCATGAACCTTTTATAAAAATATTTGTCACAGTATCCTTCAAACCTTTACTGTGCACTACATTTAAATGACCCTAGCATTTTAAACATTACTTCATGGCTAAAGACATTAAAAGTCAAAAGTTGTTATTTTTGTGTTGGGAGCGCGGTGCTCTTGATCAGTTCAAAAGATATTTAGGAAAACCTAAATATTTCATAAACAGACCTAAATTAAAATGATTCGTTATAAATTGATGTCGGGTTGGACCAGTTGTACATCTAGTTTTGCTATTTTTAACTGCTAGCTCCTCGGAAACTGAATAATTTCTGTGTTTTACAATATGGGTGCTAATCTTTTTTGTTTGTCAGTGGATGTATATAGCTTATTAAAAAAAACAAATAAACACATTTGCTGTATTTATTTCTTTAACTGAAGGAGTTTTAATCATCCCAGTGATCTAATGCATGGGTATTGTGAAAGAAGTGTTTTTAAAAAAAAAACAGCTGTGAACTTAAATACAGGAAGTCCTCCACAGATGATTACAGATGCAGACCACAAACTACATGACTTGTATAAGAAAGCTATTTTCAATTTCCTGAAGAGGCTCTTACTGAAAACCTCATGTGTAATAATGACAGAAAACATGGTCATAAAAAATTAAAACAAACTCACACATTTATTTCTGTATTTATAGTAAACTTTAGGTTTCAGATACTGAGCAGGGCCTGAAGAAGAGCAGGGCGAGGATGAAAACCTGCTTCCCGCCCAATCAGCTACAGGAGGCACTTGGAGATTTTAGTCTTTATTTTTAGAAGAGGCCTTTTCAACCAAGACCGGTTATGTAAAGTGCTCTCTTTTTTGTGTGAATGAAGTTATATTATCTTTTTTTTTCTCTTTTCATTCTTTTCCCTGCAGTGAATTCTCATTTTAAACTTTGAGATCCAGTACGCACATTATGGAAAGTAAAACATGTCAAATAAATTAAAAATAAGAAAAATTAAAGGTGTGAAAGTTATGTGCATTAAAAACCAAACATTTGTGAAGCTATAAAATTTCAGTTACCATTAAAAACAAACTATAATAAAAGACAAACCTTATCGGGTCTAATTGAGACCACTGGACAAATTTAATAAATATTTCTATAGGAGAACACATAATAATTGGCAAAGTGACAGAACATTTTCATGCTTGGTGGGATATGCAGACATTAATTCAAACTCAAGGGGGCAGTGTTACGTATCTTTAAACATGAACCATTTCTACCAATGACTGCAGCATAAACCAATGTTTGAATTTAGCATACAAATAACCAACCTATATAAAAAAACATCAGTACTGTTTGAAATAACAAATATCCATCCTACATTCAAAGTCCATTCAATGTTGCACAGAAAAAGGGCAATGCCCATTGACCCTGCAGATCGTCCTTGCAGCTTAGCTAAGCGTCAGGAAGCATTTTCTGTCCACGTGTTGAGACTTGGAAGTGCAAAGTTACTTTGATTCCTTTCCTTTGTTTCCTTGCTCATGCTAGGGATTTTAGAGCAGTTGTTCTTTCATCCAAAAATCACATTTTCATAGTCATTGCTGGTATTCTGAGGAATAAAGAAGACTAGATTAGGCGTCACATGACTCTGGTATCATTTCCTGTTTTCTTTTTTTTTCAAGAACCTGTTCCTCTTCTCACCTCTTCGTTCTTTGCATCAGAATGAGACCGACGCTTCCTTTAACAAGAAAACAAGAAGCTTCTATGAATAGAGTTTATTTCCTGGAGTCCCAATTCAGCAAAGCAACCAGAGCCGACTCAGAAGGATGTTCTGCGTTACCTACCAGACCCAGATGAGAATTGGTGGCAGCACAAGCAAAATAATCACTTTAATTCCAAATCCAAGAACAATTAAAGGATGGACTGGGAAAAAAAGGAATAAACCATTAGAAATAATTAAAAGTAGCCACATATGTTTGTAAACAAACCCCCAGTATCTTGAAGCTCTGAAGTTTAAATGAACATTAACTAAAGCTTTAAGAATGCGAGTTCTTCCGTTCCTCCAGGATTCCTACCCATATCTTCCACCGCCAGCAGCAGCTCAGCTGATCGGCTCCAGCCCACACGGTTCTGGGCCTGGCAGATATACGTCCCAGTGTGGGTCAACTCAACGGAGGAAATACTCAACACCTGCCCTGAGCCCACCTGGAGCTCGGCGCTGGAGTTGGAGACGTCGCTGCTGTACCACCAGGTGTAAGTAATTGCAGCAGGGCTGGCAGAACCACTGCAGGTCAAAGTCACGCTGCTACCGACCACCAGAGGGTCAGAGCGGTTCACCTCAACGGACACGTTCAGAGGAGGATCTGGAGAAAAAACACAACCGTGGTTCCAGTTAAAATAGGTTGATAGTACATACACAATGTCATGCAAAAGTAGTCATACTATTTGAAATTTTCTTTCACATTTCATCACATTTCAACTGCAAGCCTCATTTTATTTTATGTTTTTCTGTGACAGACGTACACAAAGCAGCACATGGTTGAAGTGGAAGGAAAATGAAAACTTTCACCCCATTTGCAGATTTTTAAAGCCTCCAATAGGTTTTATTCCAGGATTGTCCAGTATTTGCTTCACCCATTTTTCTATCAACTCTTACCAGCTTCCAAAATATCCCCACAGCACCCTGCTGCCACTACCATGCCGCAGCATGGCTAAGGTGTGTTCGGGGTTATGTACAGTATAAACATCTTTTCAATATTCTTCCAGATTTGTGGTGGACAACAAATGATTGCCCTGCAGTCTGATTGCCCCACCTGCGACTAGATGTTTAAAGCTTTTGATATTTTTCAATAATTTGTTTGTAAACATTGCCACATCTTTCTTCTTGACCTGTCTGCTGTGTGTCTTGGTCTTCTTGATGGACTTTGTTCACTAACGTTCTCCAACAAACCACTGAGGCCTTCACAGAAAAGCTGTGTTTACACTGAGGTCAAATGACATAAACGCAAACTTTATTTACCAACTTAAGGGTATCAGAGTAAAGGGGTCTAAATAGTTTTTCCTCAAATTTTCTTTGTAATCAAGTTGAAAAAAAACAAAACATTTTTCTTTCAATAATGTTCTGCACTGGTCTGTCACATGTAATCTGAATAAAACACATTGAGGTTTGTTATTATTATGTTACACCCTTATCAATATATTTGATTTCTACTGACCAAATACAATGCATGTGAGGCTGATCATAAGCAGAATATCAGTGATTAATATCAAATTTATTCATCTTGACTTAGCATCATTATAGTACTTACACCGAACATCCAGAGCCACAGGATCTGATTGCGAGGATTTTAACCCCTCAAAAGCACATGAATAGTTTCCGGTATCTGTAGTCTGAGCCTGAAACGTTGGTTCTGCCACCGGACGTCCGTCTCTGAACCAGATTATTTTGGCTTTTTGACACTCTGTCCGACAGTCAAGGGTCACGCTGTCTCCTAGTCTAACTCTGTCAGGGCGTACGCTGGCTTTCAGCCCTGTAGCTCAACCAAAGACAAGACTTACACCACAAAAAAAACACATTCAACCTGAAAACAGAAACCTGAGAATGTACATCTGTTTTACCTGTGACAGAAAGAAACACTGACGTCTTACTGCGCCGTCCAAACTTATCTGTGTCAAACCAGAAGTAGTAATGTCCAGCGTCGTTCTCCTGCAGGTCACGTAAAACCAGGCTGCAGTTGTGTGCATGATCACCTTGATACTCAAATCGACCATTATATGACGGAAGGTCTGAAAGCCTGATGCGTTCCCAGACGCCATTTTGATTCATTCCTCTGTCCCACGCGGTCTCTCTGACGGATTCCTCGTCTGGGTAGCTGAACGAACACCTGAACTCCACCGAAGACCCCGTCAAAGCACAAATATCCGGGTTCTCAAAGGTCACCGACCAGGCAGCACTCACTTTCTCTGCTAATAAAAACACAAAATAAAACTTGTCACCGTTTTTAAATCATTTATAGGGTCATGGGGAAAAGGAACTTAATTGACTTGAAAGAATAATAAGCCCCATGATTCAGCAGAACAGCCTTCAATAGCAATAATATATAAAGTCATAGTTTTTGGTACGGCTTCATTGGACTCGTTCATGAACGGTAAATGAAGTTAGCAGCAGGTGTTGCTACTTTCCCTCTTAAACTCTATAAATGCATCGCAGGAAAAAAACCAAACAAAAAGAAAAATACACTTCCAGCCTTATGAGCCAAGCTTTGTGCTCGAAGCTCATTTCACTTCCTTGTTAAATGTTCACTCTGAGCCAAAAATCATTTAAGTAAACATAATGCTAATTTAACCCTTTCATGAATGATTTACGATCCTTTGTGCCAGGATATTTTTTTCCATTTTTTTAAAATTTTCTTAAGGCATAAAAAAAGGTAGGAAAAATAATTTTGTAAAACAAAACAAACTTTTTGTATTTCTTTTTTTTTTTTTTAGATGATCAATTGTAATTTTCTCCAAATACAAAGTTGTTATTTGAAAAACACATCTGTAGTATTTTTCTTTAGGGGTTATCTGATGTCACGATATTTTTTTAACCTGCAAGCTCGTCTACAGTAGAAGGAGGGACAGGATGGGCTGGCAGGCTTTTTTGTCTGTCGGCCATATTGGATTTAACAAGAATAATTTCTTGCATTTGCAGCTGATGGCCAGTAGTTGTATTAGTGTATTTTATGATGCATTAGTGTCCACTTCAGTGGTCTGTGTGCATTTATAACATTAAAATTCACAAAAAGCACAAGAAAATGGCTTTTAAACAGCTGTCCACTGTAGTGACCACTATCACGTCATCAACATTAATTTTGCAGTGGCAGATATGTGTGACGATACATTTGTAGATATGAGAAAAACAAAATTTTTAAGCCAATAGTGAAACTTTGACAGAAACAACGAAACTGAAGAGCCCCATTGCCATGGAAACGCTGCACTGTTGCAATAAAAGGTAACAGTTCATGTTGAGGCTCAAACAGAAAACGCAGCTCCTCTTCAGTTTGTGTTTCCTAGCATTGGTGCTTGATTTACAGACTGAATTTAACATATTTAACCTGGAGTTCATGTTTTGAACAAATTCTTGGTCTAAGCTCAGAAATGATCAAACATTAAGATGAGCCTTAAGAGGTTTGCTGCTCTTGCAAGTGTAAAAGATTTTCAAATAGAATAATGCGTTTCATATTTAGAATAACTATATATTTACTTACCCTGCTGCAGCAGAAGAAGTATCAGCACTTGAATCATGTTCTACAAGAATAAGGAACTGAGTTGATAGTTCATTTGTGAAAGCAAACTGTAGTGGTCGGGGCCCAACCGAAGACTGCACAGCACTTCTAGAAAAAAACCAGATTTGAAGAAGTTTTAGGTGGAAGTTTGTCACAAACATGATCAGTAAGCATTATGTAAATCAGCCAGGATAGGAAGGGAGGAGTTTGTTTGTCCCTGATCACATGATGAGTTTGAACCAGAATCTGACACTTAAGATGAAATTGGAGAATAAAGAATGAAGATCAGTGAATGTCCTCAGAGACAGCAGAAGAGCTGATAGAGTTAAAATGGGGGCTGCTGATGATTTCAGGGAGGTGGAGTTTCTTAAGTCTCCGATTAAAAGAAATAAAACAAAAAAAAAACAGGGTAAACTTGAGTTTTGTTTCGTTCTTCAGTTCCTAAACCAAATTTCCTTCATTATTTTTCCTCTTGTGGTGTGTGGGATGTAATAATCTCTGTCATTGACATAGCAGGATCTTGAACGCAGGAGGTCTAAGTTTCAGCATGGATGACTGGAGCCAAAACCAGCTTTCATCTTTCACTACTGAATCAGAGTATTTTTAGAGTTTTCGTTTTTCTACTTCAACCGTTTTAAAGTGGCTGCCAAAATGCCACTTTCCTCCATTCTGTGACATTACGACTTCCAACTTCAGAATGTCTAATTGGGATTTTAGAACAGCTTGACCCCGTCTCTCAGTTTTCCCAGCCACCCCTGAACTCATCGCTTACTCTCCCCATGATTCCCAGACTGATCACACCTGATCTGAGGTAAGTAAAGCTCACCTGTTTTCTCCTGCCCTCTGCTGGACTCATCTGCAGCCCATTCTTAGCTTTCCAGAAATTAACTGAAGTCTCTGGACTTTGACTGGTCCATTCTAACAACTCTCTGATCTAAGTGGTTTATTTATTTTTTGCAGCTACTACAAATGTTTCCTCCAGTGTTTCCATTCATGACAACCATCTGCTCCCTGGCGTGAAGCTTGTTTCTCATCTACTCACGTGAAAAAATGTTTCCACCTGAGCCGTGGCTCTCTGCAGCTCCTCCAGCGTCGACTTGGCTGCATCTCTGATTAATGCTTCCACGTTCAGTCAGTCGACCATGTCTTGATACGTTTGCAGTTGTGGCACACTCTTTCTGTTTTGATGTGTTGAACAAAATATTACGTAACCTAACCCTGCTTTGACCTATCTGCTGCCGTACTTGAGCTTCATTAATCCCAATGAAACTCCCCAAAAAACACATTGAAGTATAAGTCAGAAATACAAAGAAAAAGTACAAGGGTTGCAAAAACCTTTAAAAGTCAATTGGGCCACACATGTTGATAGCTTAGTTTCATCAGCAGGCCTCTTGGTATTTAGGCAAATGATATTAATTATCAAGTGAATTCATCTTCCCTTCAGGCTGCAGCAGGATGATGAACCTGCTGAACAGGTATGCTGGAGGTGTTTAGAGGCGGCATTGTTGATGTTGGAAGCAAATAAAAGTGAAATCTTTTCTTGGCAAACATACATCTAATATAAAGGCTTTTCATGGAAGGTTTTTATATTTTCATTCTCAGGAGAACAAAAGGTTTAGTGATGTACTTTTGAGCAACGCAGAAAGGAAATGGAGAGCAGAGAAAACGTAAACATTTTTGACTGCGTAGCTTTTCCTGGTTGAAAAGCCACACAGCTGCTCGACCTGTTTGTTGTTCTCAGAAATCTGCCTGGCTCGTCAGGAACTCTTCCACATTCCTTCAGGTGCTTCAATCGTCTGACGTTCCTGTCTCATTGGGGACAATTGAAGAGAGCAAGGAAGTTTAGGAGCAGAAGGAGATACGAGGCGCGTCGGTTCCCTGAAGGTGTCGGTACATTTGTGAGGTCAGTTTGAGCAAGAAGAAAAAAGATTATTTTTATATCTGTAAATAGGGAAGCTGTCTTCAGATCTAGGGAGGAATTTCCAATGTGTGGTATAATCAGATTTCTCTTTCTTTTCTGGTATTTAACTAGAATTTATTTGTGCGTAAATGTAGAAAGAATGAAGTCAGGCTTTAGTTTTGCTTTGATTAAGCCTCCAACAAAAGCATTTATGTAACAGTTTGAGTGCCTGAATGTATTTTTAAATATGATTCTACCAACAGTAACTTTGTGGTTGTTAATTATAGAAAATTAGTTTATGTAATTCATGTTGATTAATGAATTTACAGTATCGGTTTAATATTTTTGGAACTTACTGAAGTAAAACCCAGTTCATTTAAGTTTATATATAGAGTTTGAGTTGACAGGTGTCTAAAAACACACGCGTCGTCATAATGTCTAGCTGCAACATTTTGGCAAACAAATGTGAAATTTATTGCCTTATTGGTTATTTAACCTTTACAAAAAGAGCTGTGCACATTTTTCTAACTCTCCAGAGATTATCTGTATGGAATAAGAGAAACTAGCTGAGTCAAGCAGAAGAAATGGCAGAGAAGAGAAAAGTTTCTCAGCTCTGCTGGCTGCTCCTGGCGGTGCTTCAAATCACTTCACCATCTTCAGGTAAATAACAACACGAACGTCACAGAAGCGTTAGCAGCTGCCTGAACTGAATACTTTGCATTGTCTGCGTTCAATTTGAGGCGTAAATCTTATCACCGCAGCAGATGTAAAGAGGCGACCTCACATTTTCAGTCTAAAGACTCAGGGTGCCAATCATTCACAGAGAATCTTCATTATGACATGTTAAAAGTAATGTTAGCTGTATGTTACATTTAGTGAATAAAGTGCCGACTAGACCGTAAATCAGAGATTATTATTATGACAACATATTTTACACAATGAAGCCAAAAATTATTCTTATGTCTTAAATTATTATTATTTTTTTATGTTACCAACATGATTCTTAGGACTGGAACTAAATGTTTTATTTTCAAATCAGCTGGTCAGAGTCCCAGTTTAAATATGATGAAGACCTCAAAAAACATGAAGCTCTTCAACTCCTTCAGAAAACAGGCAAAATAAATTGTTTGGTGAATATAGGTTTTTATTGGTAACGTGTCGATTTTTTCCCACCACTAACTATTAAGATGGATATCAATCTTCTAAATGTCATTCTTTAAAATAAAATGTAAATGATTTTGTTTTTTTCCTCATTTTGCATTTTATTTTTCTTTGTGCCTGTCTCGTTTCTCCTCAAAAACAAACTTTTAGTTAAAACAAAAATTCAGTTCAAATGCAAATCTGCAGTTACATTTCAGATGTATCAGCATGTTTTTAAAAAAAAATAATAATAATAATTATATATATATATATATTAGCACCCTTTCACACTTTTTTTTATGTGCTTGTTTTGTTTTTAATCTTCATCTGCCTCAGCACAAGATGCCACAACCTCCTCTGCTAACTCTACCAACACTTCAAAAACGATCTCTGGCTATCGGACTCTTCCGATTGATGTCAAAGTGGCCGTGGGCGAGCCTGCAGAGTTCAGGTGTGGAGTCCCAGAAGCCTCCAAAAGCCTCACATTCACCTTTTACGGCAGCCATGGAAACTACACCCTCACCTGCCCCAACGGCAAGGTGGAGGACATTCCCCAGGTGCGATGGTCACGATGTTGAAGCTGTTAGTTTACCTCGTACAGTAATGTTAATCTCTTCAAATACGAGCTTTTTCTTCTGCGTCTGTCGCCTCAGGCTCTGTATGGGCGTTGTGAAGTGAAGGGTGGTGAACTGGTGGCGATTTGGACCCTCAAAGGAACCTCCTACTCTGACAACGACACGCTGGTCGTTTGTCATCAGTCAAACGATCCAGAAGACTGCTCTGCTGTCCTGCAAGTCTATGGTGAAATCAGGAAACATTGTGTAAATTACACACTGCATGTGTGACGTGATCAGTTGAAATCATTACTTCTTCACACCTGCCTGCAGATAAAGGTGCCAGCTATGCTACCCTCGTTGGATGTGTGATTGGAGGATTCTTTGGGGTCCTTTTGATTTTCGGCCTCATTTTTCTCCTGATGCCAAAATCCATGACGATTCAGAACTGCCTCGGTAAGCAGTGACAATGTTTATATGCCAAATGTAGAAACAACAAAAAAAAGTGTAATCAGACAAAATCTTAAGGATTTATGTAATATGCAAAATTGTTGTTTTTAGCTGAAGATGACATCAACGATGACCTGGACTCAATCGTGAAAGAGTGAACCCAGAGAAAGAATTGAAACAAAGCTCCGTTCATCTGCCATTTTTTTCTTCTAATTCCAGTTGAACTATGTTATATAGATGATGTCGGCTTTTCTCTACCTGCTGCACATCTTCCTTCTACATTCAGTCGTTGGATGATGGCCATCATTGCCCAAATATTTAATAGTAATAATAAAAATATATAATAATACTGCTGAGCATTGTCACCTACGTGCAGTACCACAACTTTTCCACTTGAGGGCAGCACTTTTATGAAGACAGTCTCGCGTCAAAACAAGAAACACGTTGCTTTTCTGCAGAAATATTGGAAATGTGAATAGTGATTGCTATATTTTTAATTTGTTTACGTGCACAGCATCAACTAAGTAACAAGTATCTGAACTAATTGGCCTTTTTTTCCACTTTTCAGTATGAGTTTGGAGTTTATTTCAAAACAGTTCACAAGCGAACACATCAATTTGATATGATCAGGTCGGCAGGCATGTAGAAATGTACAAACTAAAGTTTTCTGTTGCATTTATGGCCAACGCCCATTTACTGTCAAACCTTATCTCAGCATCTTTGTTTAGGACACATTAGTAAGACAGAGAATAATTGTACAATTCTTAAACTAAGCTGGCCTCTCCACCGCCTCAGTCACTAATACCTAACTCAGACCTGCATTTTTTACCATTTTGTTACTTATTTAACATGCACCCAACTTTCAGTTTAAATCTATAATTTTAGATTTTATCCAGTGATTAAATTATCTGCTCGTTGTTATTGCTGCTCCTGTCAACTCTCTCTTTTGTGGTTTGGGTGGCTTCTATAACAAAAATAAAGTTGTTTACTGTCACAATAATGCCACTCAGCTTTTTGTCAAACCTTAAATTGTTGGGTAATGCAGCAAACTGTGAATTTTATCACAAATTCATGTTGCTAAAGACATCGATAAAAAAAAACCAAAAACCTAATAGCTCATCAGTAACAAAGTGAATTATGTTTAATATGTGAAATCTGAACTCTGCTGCAGTAATATTTCATCTTTACATAAAAAAGGCACACTGAAAACTCTGTGTTTATGAATGTAGTAGATTGTAAATGTGAAAGGAACAGAAGAGTGTTTGTTGCCCCCTAGTGCTGACAGGTGGAGCTGTTTGGATTTTATATATACAGGTGTATATATATATATATATATATATATATATATATGTATATATATATTATAAAGTTATTGCATATATATATAATAAAGTATATATATATATAATAAAGTTATATATAATAAAGTTATTGCAATCATTCCTCAAGTACTCTTAGATTTTGGGTCTCTGCAGTGAGAGTTATTATTCACAAATGGATATAATCTTGAAGTTTCCAGCCTACCACAATTATTCCACAAGCGCAAACACATGTCTCACATATCCCAAAAAGCATCTAGTCTTTGAGAAAATATTCTACGACTGGCTGAGACAAAAGCGAAACTTTTAGGAACATGTGTGTGAAAAATCTAATACAGCATTTAGGAAAAGAATAGCATATTGACAGCTATACAAAGTGGTGGTAGCATGGAGGCCTGGGCCTGTGTTTCCTCTTGGGGACTTAATCAACATGTTGTAAATGATAGTAGCATTAATTTAACTCTCAATTCCTGAAGGATATCAACCAACTATTAGTTTGGACTATTATTTTTGCTAAATAATCCAAGTAGGCTTAAATTTAAGAACACAAAGTACACCATCAAATGCAAATCAAACCTTAAACAAACTCTTAATTATGGTTTAATGAATAGTCTCATTTCAAATGATCCCAAATGTTTGATGGAAGTTGTTGCTGCAAAGGTTATTAGGTTAAGGGTGCAATTACTTTTTCACTCAGACCCAGGTTGGTTTAGATGAAAGAAATCATCATTTGAAAACTGCATCTTGTATTTTCTCGGCTTATCTTTGAATTGAAATTTGCTTGCCGAGACAGAAAGCAAAAACAAAAGCAACATGTATGGGAGGCAAAAACGTTCTCAGAGCACCATACCGTGAGATCTGAAGTGAAGAAGACACACACCCACACACACACACACACACACACACCACACCACACACACCACACCACACACACACACACACACACACACACACACAACACACAACACACAACACACACACACACACACACAGGACAGAGTCAGCGGGAGAGATTTCTCCCTGGCCTTTTAGCTGATACAACAGAGTTAGTGTGGAGCAATGTGTTGACTCAGCTGCTCATCAACTCCTTGGTTCACTGTGTGTTGGATTCTGTTCCTCAAATCTGATTCTGGTAAAGCCAGAATCACCGAATGGGAAGTGTGTGGTTGTTCCAGGACATGACAAAATAAAGGCATGCGTGTAGGAGTAAGAGAGGCCATGCTAGCTGCTGGGCTGCTCAAAGTGTTCTGTGAAAAAACCCCCCAAAAAAACAAAACAGGTATTTTAAGTCTGCGTAAAAGAAATACAACACATTAATTTAAAAATGAAAAGGAATGGATGAATTCCTGCATATCTGAATGGGACAGTAATATGAATTCAAGTAAAAATGTAGCTGATGTTTTTCAATAAATAAGTATATAAACATATTAATGGAGGCAAGGGTAATGTTTGTGGCCATTTGTGCTACCAACACCTCTTCCTTTCAAGGTTAATTTCTGTGACTTTTACTAAAACCTAGCAAACCTAGAGTTGATGGACTCACTACAAGGTGACTTAACCTGTACTTAGACCTTTACTAGTGCTGTTTATGGACAAACACACTTCAGTACCAGCATAACAGAGGTGTGTGTCTGGCCATGTGTGTGAGATAACCTTCACTGTTTCCTGTGCGTTCATGCTGTGACCTTTCACTGACAGTAAATGACTTTGGGGACATTATGTTCTCCAAATATCATTAAACAAAGGTTAAAATATTCCAGAGGAAAGTCAAAAACAAACTGAGAAAGGTCAAAGGTGGAGCTGTTAATTGGTTTTTGCAACTTTTAGTATAACTGTGACCTTCTACTGACCTCTGTATTTGTGTTGATCGTCGTTTTCGGTTAAATAATGAAGGCAAAACCGAGCTGAGCACGGTTCAGAATATTTTTTAACCTCAAGATATATTTTAATAATTAAATGTAAAGGACACATATGTTGACTGTAGCTTTAGTGTGTCTATAGTAATAATAACCTTTGATAATACTGTCACCAAAATAAGTGTTAATATGGACAGGAGCATCTGCTAAAAGAGATCCACTGTATTCATAAATTTAATAATCATCAGCTATTCATTAAATATACTGATCAATGTTCCAGTTATTATTAACTCTAAATAAATTAGTTTTTCGCCTTTATTTGAGGAAACTCAGCCTTTCTGTTTCAGTTTTAACAGCAGTATTCCTGCATTGAGTATCTTCTGTATATTAAAGCAATGATTGTGTAATTTAATCCTTGGCATGAGAGATGTCTGAGAGCACAGTGACCATTTTCTAATCTCATTAGCAGGAACACAGGAAACCAGCCAACAGTCAGATAAATGGCCGTAGAGCATTCAGATGTTTTCCTTTTCTATCCCACAGAGGCGACACACACTGGACTCGATTTCAATCTGAATGTTCCAGCACTTAAAGTCTTAGATATTTGGTAAATAAACCTAAAAATTGTTAACATTTATGGAATAATGTGATAACAGACAGCAGCAATGACCAAACAATGATAATGTGACATAGACAGCTCAGAGGAGGTGATTAACTCTGGGTTTTCTCTACTGTCTTTGCTTCGATGTCACCAGGTATCAGCTGCTGAATGATTCTGATATCTCTGACACACAAACCTTGAGGTATGTGCCTTTGTCTTTGAGTCTCCATCAGCCGTGTCCCAGCAGCTACCACTTGTTACGACGCTGCTTCTTTCTGCATAACAGAGGCAGGTATAAATAGTCACAAGACTCAAACACATCGACCTGTATATTTTTGCGCTTTGTGGACGCGTGCGTTGTAAGGAGAAACGCCTGAAAATCTGAGAACTGAGAACAAACCGCTTCTCGCAGTGTTAAAGCCCAATTTGTCTCAGACAACTTTTGCAGGAAGAAAAAATAAACGCTCTCTCCTGTTCAAGTAGTTAAAAGGAAAATGTCTGCCCCGCACCAGACCAGCAGAGTGAAAGGTATTCTACAGGGAGAAGGGCGCCAGGTGATACCTGGAAACCTGACAGAGCCCCAGAGACCAAAACAAAAACAATAGCACCTGTGGAGGAAGGAAAGAGAAAGAAGGAGTGGAAAAATACACAGCACAACACAAACTCCCTCCTTTGTGTGTTTGTGTTGCTTTTACATGAAACAATCTCACTGAAGATGAAAGCTTTAGGACAAAACACAAGAATATGACTGTAAATTATACTCTTATTCTGATGACTCAATTGTGGTGAACCAAATACTAACAGATAGTTCATGGAGTTTAATGTTTTAGAGAAAAATCTCTGGCAGTGTCAACTTAATTACTAAATATCAATTCGGCTGGATGCCATTTGTCAAAAATACTTGAAATCTGTCAAAAAATAATGTTTGTCCAAAATGGCTGAAGCCTTTCTTTCTTTCCCTGAAAAAAATATTTATATTTATATTAAACAGAAAAGTTGTTAAATTGTTCATCAAAGTTTCTTTTACTGTAAATGACCTTGATATAATATTTTTTGCCCACCACCAAGGTCACAATTTTGTTTTGTTTATTTCTTCATCTTTTTTCATGCTAATTGATTCTCCACTGATCTTGTGCTGATGGTTCGGTGCTCCATAATCTGTCTGAGTCATATTTATTTTTAAAGTGGTCAAATAACTATTAATAAATGTGATCAGAAAAGAGGTCCAATTATTCTCCAAGCATTTGCCATGCTGAACTGAGTGAGTCTTTATCAGCACAGACAGTGCATCAGCATGAGATTATTATTTTGTAATTTATGCTTGATTTACACAGTATTTAAGTACATATAGTTAGAAATTGGGTTTATATGGCTTACTAGTTCCACTCAAAAGTGGAACTAGTAAGCTAGTAATGAGGAAAAAATGGACCTACTTTTAGTGTGTGCGTGGTGGAAAATAACAGTGCACATCGATTTATAGCCATATTAAATCAATTTTAACATGCGTTCCTATGGGGCGACATGACAAAAAGGTGAAGGTTGTTGTAGAACAGCAACATTAATGATAAAAACAAACCTTCAACAGAAGGATTTCTTTCAAATCTGAGTCATCCAAATCCCAATCCAATTAAAAATCTGTTGCAGGACCTAAATATTGATGTTCGCAGATGCTCTCCATCCAATCTGACTGAGCTTGAGCTATTTAGGAATATCTATCTTGCGTATGAAAGCTAGCAGGACTGCCCTAAATGATTTTTAGCTCTAGTGAAAGGTGATCACAAGGTCATCTTTCACCTTGAAAGGTGACCTTGTGATCACCAAAAAATATATATATATATTTATAAATCGACCATACACATTTAAACCCCCAGGAGGCTCTGTTTCAGATGCATGGCACATTTTACAAATATTCTCTAGAATATTCTCACCTCTCATTTACACCACTTTATGTATTTCTATCTCATACAAAACATGTTAAAATACATTGACTTTGTTACAATGTGACAAAAAGTGACGTCAAGGGGTTTTTGCTACTTTTTCAATAGCCTTCAATCTATCAGGTGTTAGTAAAAATACATTTTCTCAAGCCTACCTTTCTGCTATGCAATCACACTTACTGATGTTTGTGGAATAATACTACAACTGGCCTTCGATACATACTGTACACGTCTGGCCAGAAGTCATGTCCTGCTCACAATGCGGTTGTGCACATACAAATGTTTCTACCCCAAACAAAGAGGAGGAGCTGAGAGTACTTATTCAGGTAAAAAACAAAAGACACTTTTACTCTTTCACAGTCTTCACAAACGCTCCTCTGCTGCTGAATCGTCACCTCAGGTAAGCCTCGGTAGGGTGGGGTGAATTCGAAGCTAAACATGGAAGCTCATGCTTATTTTTCTTTAGCACAGAATGAGTTTTTTGGTCTTTTATCCTGGTTTGATCACAAGTAGTAGTTTTTGTTTATTGTGTGCAGAGGGAATACGCAAAAAAGATTGTCCGTTTTGTAGACCGTGTCTGTTTGTGAGTATGGATGATAGTCAAGTGCTTCAATGAAAATGTAAAGTTTCCTTCCTGAGTTAAAAAGACAGATGCATCCTCTCATATTTATTTATTTACATTTATTTACATTTATGTACATTCAATCGAGAGAAAAATGTGTTGAGGTTTCAATGACTCTTCCAATCAAACAAAAAGAAAAGCATTTCATGAATTCACTTTTGCGTCTCCTGGTCAGAGTAACAAACAGGGTCCTTTAAATCCCATATATAAATTAACTTTAGGCAGAGGGAAGACAGAAGAAATGGAAACCAGAACACATTTGATTTCCCACTAGCCCAAGGTGAACACCAAGTGAGAAGAGAGACTTGCTGCAGGCGGGAACAGGTTGGCCATCTGGGCGCCAACCCACATAGATGGTGTCCAGGTGGTTATTTATCTGAAAATCTATTTAAATCTTTCAACAAAACAATGCATAGTGTTTTACTTCATAATGTTAGCACCCACCTTTGCTTTTTGTCGTGTAACAGACATGATAATTAGCGTCAAATGCAATATAAACTGACAGAAAGCATATTATTTAGCCCAAGGAAACCTGAAAATTGTGTTATTAACTGGTACTACTTCCTGTATGTATGCTGGAGAGCTTCAATCACTGCAAAGCAAATTTACCAGTAAATATTGATCAAAATCAAACTGTTACTGGTCAATAATTACCGAAAATCACTTTGATTCAATGGCAAGTTCAAAAAACGTATTACAATACCTGTGTAGTCAGAACTGTCTTTCATTATAACTACCAACTTGACTGATATTTATAAAATATCAGCCTAATGAGAAGTAATATTCTGAAATAAATGCATATTTCCCATGTGAAGTTCAAAATCAGATAAAGATCATGAGAGGTTGAACAAAACCTGTTCTGTGCATCACATGACTGACTTGGCTGGATGCTAAAACACTTTCCCCAGTCAAGTGCAAGCCGTAGGAACGTTTTCTATAGACATGCTGGGTTTCGACTCATAACAAAAAGCGATCCGCTGTTTACTCTACAAATACCCAGAATGCCCCCCTGCCGATGAGGCACTGACCTCTCTCAGCACAAGGACGTTCTTCCCGAGGAAAGGGCAAAGTACACGGTGTTGCTGGTCTGCATGAGTCTAAGAGAGCGAGCAAAAAAGAAGTGATGAGAAAAATGCCTCACGATGCTGTTATGTCTCTTTGTGTGTTTACCTTCGTCTCTTTCCAGCTGACTGTCTGTTGTGTTCAGGATGGGACGTCTCAGTCTGGTCACTTTGCTAGCAGGTAACCTAAACCAAGAAAGCATTTATTATAGGAGAATGTGTTAAAATGTATTTAGGAAAAACACTTCCCTGTGTGCTATTATTATAACAGATGGATGAAATGAAGAATTTTCAATCATTTTAAGTTTTATTTAAATAATGTGCCATTTCTTCTTCTTTTTTTCAGTGCTGTTCTCCATTTTTATGGAAACTGAAGCAAGTAAGGCCATAACTTTTCTTTTTTTCTTTCTCCCATTAGCTTTAGCTGATCTGGGAATAAACCAGTTCAAATGAGGCTTGAGACTCACATTAGAGTGGTAACCTTGAGTGAAAACACTTATGATCAAATTGTTTTTATTTGTAATGTAGAAGCAGCATCACTAACAATGTAACGTTTATAATAATGTTATTGCTCAAATGGAACTATAGTTATTTTGTATTTTCTTTGGTATGAGACAATCTAAACTAGAGTTTGCTGTGCAGAGTACAGTATCTTTTTTTCTTTTTCAAAGAGTAACATGATAGTGGGATTTTATTAACAGATTAGTCAGTCAGGTTATTTGTTTAACCGGCATGCCAAAGCTTTCAAGCCTAAAAGAGAGACTCCTCAATATTAAAATGTGAGCAGCTTTTATCCTATTCTTAACTGTTTGCATTTATGACTACAACAAATAACTCCAAACAGCTTAATTTGTCTTTTCTTTAAAGCATGAAAAAAGCAGAGTTGTACTCTTTCAGCTGGCTGACCCGTTGTGTGCAGCAAAAGATGGGATTAAGGGTCTGCAAACGCCACATATGATGAGAAAACCTCAGGATTTTCTCTTGGATCTTGACGGATTAGAAACTGTAACTAAACGTGTTTCTTTCTTTTCCATGTATCTCACTGTTGTCATCTTCAGATCCATTTGTTTACAGTGAGTATGAACCCTCTTTTTTTCCCAACACACAAAATTTCCAACTCAAACACTGGATGCGTGTGCTTCGTTTTCTGACAGACTATGAAAGGCTAAGAATAGGAGGCCTCATCTTTGCCGGCTTGCTGATAGTTGGATCAGTCGGCCTTTTATTCTGTAAGTGCTCCAAACACAAAACAATATACATACATTTTCAGCTTTTCCTCTTGATCCAAACTGTCCAGATATCTGCAAATAATCTAAAAAACAACTTTTCTGTCCTAGATAAAAACTGCAACAGGACACTCAGGTGAGACATTTCTACGAATCGTGAGTTTGTCTGAAATTAAATGTGCTGTCCACGCTGCTCTTTCTTTACAGCTGCCTTGTCCCTTCTTCCTGTTTATCCAGTCACAAAAGGCACAATGACAGTGAAATCTGATCTTGCTCCCGACAAACCGGTTCAGAAAGAGGAGCTGGGAGGCGGCTGCCTGGTGGAGAGACAACGGATCTTCAGCTCAGAAGATCAGGCATAACCTGTACAGACATGATAATACCAGCAAACAGAAACCCCAAATTTATATTTTTGAAACAACACCATCAGTAATCAGCCTTATATCATGGTTTAAACTTGTTGAATCTAATTATCCCATGTGACATTTGTGTTAGGGGGGAAATGTGTTGTCCAGATCTGTCCTTAAATGTCTATTTAATAACTATATCCACTGTCTGTAAATATAAATTGATTAGAAAGCATTATTTTTTGTCTTTCATAGACATTACTACAATGTCGCATTAAAATTATGCAGGCTAATTATAGGCTTTATGAAACTGTGTCAATTGCAATAGGTGAAATGTGATCAGTTTTAGATACATTTAGTTCTATTTGTCCAAGTATTTAAATAATTTGGGAAACAAATGTCACCAACCTAAATGCATGTAGAAATTCTAATAAACATCTCTGTTGTAAAAGTCAACAGATGTGTCAGTGTGTGTTTTTTTTTTTTTTTCAGAGGCTTGTTCAATGCAGATCTGATCATTATGTCTTCATTTTTTAAGCAATTAAACGTGAATAGCAAAACTCTACTCAACTTAGCGCTTCTTATAACAGACGTGTTCCTGTGTGGCTGACTCTGGATCAGCTTCCCCACCCAACTCGCGTCCGGTCGCTCGTTCTGCAGCCAGCGGAAACCGACCCGGGACCAGAAACTGTTTAACAAAGCTGCAGCAGTGCTTTGAGCACGGGCTCCCCCTCCTCCCCCTCCCTTTCTTTCTTTCTTTCTTTTTTTTTTTTTGAAATGAGAAGCCAACCTGTTGAGTGTCAGAGGGACGTGTTGAAGGCTGGGTGTGGGCGCGAGAGAGGACGCTGCTTCAGAGAGTCACGCGTAGATCCGCTTCGCTTTCTGCTGCTGAATTCAACGAGTTTCAGGGTAAGTTTTCACCAAAAAATGAGCCTTTAGTCTGAAATGTTCTCTTTACGTCATCCGTGTTGTTTATTTCCTCTGACAAATTGACAATTTACTCCATCTTTGGACAACTTGAAACGAGAAAAGGCGTGTTACGACTTTTTTTTTTTTTTAAGATAAGTTGCGTGCGCGAAAATCTCTAACACAAAAAAAAAAATCTCATTAAATCATTTTTATCGGTTGTTTAAACAGCAACAAAGACTCAAGAAAAACATTTACCGCTACAGTTCCTGCTACAGTGCGTAATTAAAAGTGAAATCTAGTCTAAAGCCATTTATACCTTCAGTCCTTTTTACTGTTTCTATCGAGGCCGCCAGTTCAAGTGATCGCACGCGCGCCCTCTCCTATGCGCGTGAGCAGAGGCGGTCCATGTATGAATAGGGCCCGGGTGACCCCTTCTCCTTCTTTATTGGTGCCTTTTGTTGCTCTGTTTTCACTCATAGAGTAAAAGTTTCAGAAATTCAAAACTTGTTGCGAGGAATCTATGATTTGTGTAGGATAATACGTTTACATTAGGTTTATATTTTCTATGTTTCACAGTTTACATGCTTGTCAATGAAAATGAGTTTTAACAGCATAAACTTCTGCAATCATTTAAAGACAAAGATTCAATGTTTGTCAAATTTACAAGGACTTGAACGTAACGCCTTTGAGCCAGAGGTTGGCTTTGATTACCACCCAAGACAGGATGGAGAGCTCAAGATAGCAAGTCATAAATCATCTTTAACTGGATCCAAATCTTTTCTGTCCATATTCATTCACACTTTGCTGTTGCTCTACACAGTAAAAACAAAACCCTTTAAATCAAGAATTTGATTAAAAACACAAACAAAGACAGAATCCTGCTTGAGAAGGGAAATTTTGTTATCTTGACTATATAGGAATTTAGAACAAAATGGCAAAGCAAATAATTAAAAAGTGACCTTAGCATGCTTCTCCTGTAAGTGACAAACTATACTGTACATATTGTTAAGTTTGATTTCACAAAAAAGTTCAACTGGAAGTTCTAAATGTTCTCTTATTTCAATCCAAATATATTAGCAACTGTCTAAAACTAAAATAAATCTGATATAAAATGTGATTTCAAACGATTCGATCCATTTGGAAACGCTTTGTTCCTAAACCTGATGAAGCTCGCCTTGTAGCCAAGCTGCAGCTTGGTTTCTCAAGCTAAAAGTGGAGTGTGGTTTGTTTGCGAGTGTGTGAGCGACAGAAGGCCAGCTGATAAGAGCAATGGTGACTCGTGTTTGCCAAGTGTCACAAGGACAGCCTGGGAAAAGGACAAGGGGACAGAAACCGTTGGTGAAGCTGTAGTGACGGAAAACTCTTAGCAGTTCCTCTGGCGAATGTTGATGAAGGATTTAGATCAGGATGTCGTCTGCATATCGGCACATTCCTTCTGTACCAGCGGAAGTCAGAGGGAAATTAGTGTTGCTTAAAGTTGTCAGGTGGGATGTAATGATATTTACATTGCCAGCAGCCATGATTGCTGCTACAAACTTCGCATTTGTAAAGAAGGAATCAAAAGAATCGCAAAGCAAGTTAGCAAATTTGAGCCAGAAATTAAGTTCTTGCTCCTAAAGGTGCTTCAGAACAAGTTCTGTTTATAGCTCTTTACCAGTAGCTATGGAGTTAACAGCAGGACAGAGTTTGGGATCCTGAACAAGCTGATAGAGTTATTTATTTTTTCACAGATGAGACAGACTTAGCTCTCCGTCTTCACCTCGCCTCTCGTGATCACAGAGAAAACAACGGGAGAAACTGAGAGAAACACTTTGGCTTTGGAGGAGAGGAACAGAGAGAGCTCAGAGGCGCCCGCTCCCTCCTCACCTCTTCACGTGTCACTTTGCGGGCTCACAAACACAGATTTAGAAACCCCGAGGAGGAGGCATTGATTTTATATCAGCATCATGGCCGTGACCTTCACTGCTTTCACCGTTTGACCTCAGAGCTGTAAAAGCTCTGCTCTGATGAGCCACAGCTAATCCTTTCAAATTTAGCAGCCATTAACGTTCACAGAAAATGCTTTTAATTCTGTAACTATTGATTCAGATCTTAGACTGAGCATGTTTTTCAACTGAAGTCTGCTTGAATAAAATTACAGAAATGGACTCCATCCCTTCTTCCTGTGAATGTGGCGGCAGAGCTCGGCACATGAAGTCTGTTGTTAGCGCTTGTGGTTTGCATGTGTGACTCATGGTTGGAGTATGCTGCACTCCCTCGTGCTTTCTGCCTGTGTCCCTCCTCCTTTCCTCAGTTTCTCAACCTCTCTCCCTCATCTTCCTGCCTCTGTCCTTCCTTGAGGCCTAAATTTCTGTCTCCTACTTTTCTTCTCCTGTTCACTCTTTACTTCCTTTGAAATGTTATGAGCTTTTTCTTTTCTTGTTCACTTTATCCTTTAACGCACCACCTCCACTGAGTCGGGCTTCTTCCTTTCTGCCTCTGTTGCGTTTTTTTATGTCAACCATAAAAAAGTTGCTCAATTTGTTGGAGCTCATCCTTGGTCAGTATTGATTAGCTGGGATCTAGGGGACGCATCTGACAAGTCTCCAGACTTTAAGGTTATCCGTTTTCACTTTAAAATCCTTAACTCCTGACTCTTCTCTCTTTCCAACGATTAATGGAAACTCAATCATCAAAGAAATCGAAGCGGACTCAGTCGTCATCGGTGTGTTCAGGCTACAACAAAAACCTTCCTCTGTATATGTGTGTGCTCCCTGAGGACGTGTTGCACACTGGAATGCACTGATGCTAATTTAGGCATAAAAACACCCCTGAAAATAGACAGCTGCCTTTGTAGTGCAGGAACACAAACACACGTGTCTGGGAGTTCAACACGTTGGAAAAGTACTTCCAAGCTGTGCGCGTTTCAGTCGCATCAGCACACCAACCGCGTGTGACGGGTGACGCCAACAGGGAGGTTTTCACCGCTCTGAGTCAGTTTGCCGTTTCACCAATTTATGCTCCCATTTCGTACTCTCGTGTTGACTTTTTTTTTTATCTATTCCTACTCCCATTTCATAACCACTTCGGCCCCCAAGTCACACCAGCTGTGGACACCCTCAGTCTGTTCTGGCCAGGCTGTTTTCCTGCTACCCATTAGTGCGGCCGCGATCCAAGTGATCAGGTCTGTCGTCTACAACTACAACCAACAACAAGATCAATGTTCCACTTTCTGTTCTACATTATAATATTTACAGAAACTGTGGCAATTTAAAGTATTAGTTCATAACTTAATCCTGACTGCTGTTTGAAAAAATCTAGAAACATTAAACCTCCTGTGTTTTTATTTCCAGTTCTGAGATGGAAAATGGTGATCGACTTGAGACATTGTGAAACATTTTAATCACTTATTTTGAGTTATTCAACCACCTACTGATGTAATTCATCAGCTGAATCAACTTGTTTTCTAAACTAATTTACAATTATCTTACCCACAATGCACCTCATCCTTATCCTTGTTCATATCTTTGTAGAACATGTCTAATACTGTCTATTTAAAGTAGTTCTAGAACAGCTTTAAATAGGACCTCTATGACCAGCGACGGCAGTGAAGATGATCTAGTTAAATGTAATAACACGATCAACTGCAGCCCAAGGAAAAACAACAGCTTTATATAAGTAGACTATGCAAGTTTGTAAATCTTCCACAAGTTCCTGCATGTATGGTCTTCCGGGGTGAGACAGGCTTGTTTATTTCAGCGTAAACATACCAGTTTTGCTTGCGGATTCGTGACCTTATAGGTGAGTTACGCCTGGATGGTTTGTGCAGCGTCACTGATGTCAGAGAGGAGAAGAAGAGAGGCTGGACTGCAGAAACTGATTATGGGCTCAAGAGCAGAAACCCTAGAAGCCCTGCCTCTGGGACTTTGTAATGTAATGGATAAATGGGTTGAAAAGGCTGAAGAGAGGGAGGGAAGGGGAAAAAAAGGTGAAAGTGCAGGGATGTGGACAAGAGTTTTTTAGGAACAGGGTACAAGTAAAGGACAAGTTTAAACAGAGTGTAGAGCCAAAGGGAGGGGACAGAAGCTCATCCAACGAAGAAAAGCAGTGGGTTATAGTGGTTTTAAACAAACAGGCAATTGTTTCAGCTTTCAGATTTGCCGAAAAGAAAAGTAGTGAAAGAGATATGTGAAGCAGGAAAGAGAGAGACAGGAAAAAAAGGGAAAAGTACTGCTGTGAGAGCTGAAAACAAAACCCAGTCAGAGACTGGCTTAGTAGCATGACAAAGCCAGAACAGAACAGTCTTTATTGCTGCAACAGGCGCGGCTGGAGTCGTCGCTGCGCAGGGGGAATTCAGGCCTGGGAGTAAAACAAACCTCCCCATCAGCTGTGATTTCACAAGATTCATAATAAAGTCGCAAGAAGGACAAAACAAGATTGGAAGCTAATGATGCTTTTTAAAGGATTCAGCGTGCAGACAGCAGGGCATAGATCTGCCAGGGGGATTTTGGTGTGACAATTTGTCATATTTCCCACCAGGAAGAATCGGTAAAATGTGTGAGACATGAAAGGCTGGAAAATTATAAAACTCCTGCAAGATGAATCCCTGAGAGATTGATGTTATCCCAATGGGAAAAGCAACTTATCTTTTAACAAGTGTTGCTCCTGTTTTCCTTCAAACTCTCAAAATGATGTAACTCACGGTTTGGTTTTGTAGTTTTCTTTGGATTGACGTCTTAATGTCGATGTGAGTGGTGCACCTCTTTTAATTTTTCAGCACCAGAATGCCTGGGAGGCACACCCTGGACAGAACCGGTACTGGTGACATTAATCTCACACAGTGTTCCTGTAGTTGAGTACGTTGGAGCAAACGTGGTGGTAAGAATTTGCCTCAAGGCTTAAAAGTTATTTTCTTGGAGAGCTGCAGGTTTATAACAAACATGCAATCTGTTTTGGTTTTCAAATAATTGTATTGTAGACTTGATTCCATAAGATCTTCAGCTAGGATTTATCTCGGAAACTTAAGTCTGGCCTCTTTTTTTTTTTTTGGTCATATTGCAATTGCAATATTTGTAGGACAAATTTGATATGCCAGGCATTCAAATTCTACATGATGCTGTGATGAAGGACAAGAAGGAAAAAAAGGATCAATTTTGTCAATAGTATCACAGTTACGTCTTCTTATTGAAGACAGCTTTTAGCACCTTGTGGTCTATTCTTGTGGGGAACTTTCTTGTACAGTCTAAGATGTTCATCTGGCAGTTTTGGCTTAAGCACCTTGTGTGACAGCACGGCTCTTTTCTTTTCAAACAGCTGCTTCATGACACGTACTGACTGCACTCTACTTTCCCATCAAGTTGCTGGACTTTTATCTTTGCTTGAGCACAAAGCCTCCAGCACTTCCCTCCCACCTTATGCAAACATTTGCTGTAGAATACGATCGTGCTGGTGGAGGTGAGGAGGGAGCTGTTCCTCAGGCTCCTATCCGCTTTCCCTGCTGCGTGCTCTTCATCGCTCTTCATCTTCCGTCTCTTGCACGTCTCTCCCTGCTCTGTCTTTCTCTGCTGGTCGCCGGCCAGCTTCCCATCCTCTGCATTCCCCCGGCGTCGCCTGGGGTTGCTGTGGGGAGGCACCAGGAGAGACGCGCTCATCCTGTTGTTTTCTTTCTCCCCTTCCCGTTGCCAAACTCCAACCGGCAGCCAAGCGGGAAGAGATTCTGCTTTTATAAGAGCCTTTATTCTGATCCCATCAGGCTCAGCTTTGGTTTGTTTTACACCTACAAACCTTGACAAATTCATTTAGCTAAAGCAATGAGACAGTAGCTACCTTGGGGATTGTTAGGTTGGTTCTACAGAGCCGACTTTCTGTCGCTGTAAGTGTTGCATTTTCGCAGACCTCTCTCACCTGTGACTGTGTGTGAATCTGCTCCCGCTCGAGTCTGCTCTTCCCTGTGATGCACCCAACGCGGAAAAGTGCAGTAAGTGGAAAATCACTGTAGACTGAGGTGTGTCACCGAACCGTTCACATGGTGCGTCTGCTGGTGCTGCCCCAACATGGCAACCATCTCAGCAACAAACGACATGGGAGCTGATCCCCTCGGATGATTCTAAATAAAGCTCCAGGAAATTAGTTAATAAAGGAAGATTTAAAATGCCCTGCAAAAATTTTCATACCCCTTGTATTTTCTCTTTTTTTAACCTGTTGGGTTTTTTTTTTTACATGGTTTTCAAAGTTTGTGTAGATATAAAATCTGTAAAGCTTGCTGTGCATTATGTTTAACCCATTTTCAACCCCATAACCCTAAATAAAATGATACGCTAACTAGAGTTAATTTGAAGATAGATGAAGCTAAATGTAGGTCAATCCTGGAGAAAAACCTGATGGAGCCTTCAAAGGATTTGACACTGAGGTGGAAGTTCAGCGTCTAGCAGGACAATAACCATCTAGATCAAAACATATCTGTGTCAAAATGGCCCATTGAAGTTCAGGCATAGAAATGAGCTAAATGAAATCTAGCTCAATTTGTATAAGTAGTTCTCCGAGGCATTTTATTCCTGTTACAGTGATTTATTAGCATCAGGAGCTAGATCTGAGAGCATCTGCTACTAAGAGCTCTTTTAATAGAATATCAGCGTTTTATGCTGATGCATTGCAGAAAACAGGATTAATACATCACTTCAGAGCAAGAAAAGCTTTAAAAGCCAGAGGGCTGGATAATAACATTCTGACAGACGGCTGCACTGAAGCAGAAGCAAAGATTACAGTTCTGAAGCTTTAACATGGGAGCCTTGTAATACAGTTACCACGAGATATTTAAGGCCTTCATCCCTTTGTGACCATAAAATCACCCCAATAATTGGATTTCTTTGCATGCGAGCGAATGTTTATTCCTCAGAGGTCCGGGTCGCCTGCTGTTTCTGTCTCATTCTGCTGCTCGGCCCACGGCACAATGAAGAGGTTTTAACGTCACAAACGGGACGCATGACATTTAAAATGTAAATATTTTGGCGACCCTTCATTCGTGTGACTAAACGGTCTGTTTGAAGCAGCAATTTCATGGGAACATGAGCTTCAAACTGATGTTCTGCCTAGATTATCAAACAAATCATCATTTCCACTCAGTTTCTCATGCTTTTATTTAGAGTATTTGCTGCCTGAGCCTGACAGAGATCAACAGTTTGTGTTGCATCATAATTTACCTACTGTACCTTTCTTCTTTTTCAGATCTAAACAGAATCAGGCCTGAAGATGTCAAAGATCCTCACTTTGGTGTTTATGACCCGTAAGTAAAACAGAATATCTTGACTTCTGCTGAGTGGTTTGAACTGTCTTTGAAATATAGACGTTTTTCTTAAAATGTATTTTTAAAACCTGAATAGTAACTCATCACACACACAGCACCCTTCACTCTTTGCACCCCAGGTTGAACATGCATACTAAAAAACACAGAAACTTTTATTGCTGTTTTCTGTTTGTGGCTGCAGTGTAGGCACCTCGCTGTTTTTAATGTTTCCCTTTGTGGAACCTCAAGACACATCCAATTCACTTAAGTGTTGTGTTCTGTTGTCTTTCCCATTTTGAAGAGTAGCTAAGACAATTCTAATTGTCATATTTATAGCCGGTGGAAACGGGATATCATAGACTCACATATATAAAAGTTTCTCTAGCCTCCGATGAACTCAAAAGAAAGATTTAGTTTGATTTACTTTATAGGATTTATAGGAAGGTTTTTGTTAAAAACATTAGAAATATTTAGTAATGTGAATCTTTCTTCTCACTGAAGAAGAAAGATTAAGTCAAATTAATGGTTGGATTTTTCAGATTATTTTTAGTGTGACATTATGAAGCAATAAAATGTGAATTTATTAGGGGTGCACCAATAAATCTGCCCCTATTTCCTTAATTTTTTGGGAGACAGGTGATCGGCTGATACTTACATATGAAGCCAGTCTTATCAACGGATCTTATTTACCTCGGCAAAGGTCTGAAAATCAACCGCTGTCCTGTTTTGCTCCTGTTAGGGAGGTTTGACCGATAGACCGGCCCACCAGGTCATGTCTGGATGTTTTCGGTTAACATTAGTCACCCCACTTTTGCCAACTCCATGACTTCCTTGCTATATTTAACAAAATTTCACTCAAAATCTGATTAGCCAGATCAGACTTTTTAAAGATCGGTTATTGGCCATTGGCCAGAAAGCTGCAGTCGTTGCAACACCTTGACCTTTTTTCACCTTTTTCACATGTCTCTACCGGTGGCGCCGGTATTGTACTAAAAATATCACATTAACAGTAAAGACATCTGTGCACTCTGCTCTGAATTGTAATGTTTTAATTAAATATATATTGTTTAAAGAGGACCTAAAATGTACTACTTGTGAATATGCAGATTGTTTTTATTTTGTTATTGAAGTATCTCTGTAAGAACCTGCCTTAATTGAACCATATTTACACTAACATTAAATGTCAGCTGAAGTACTGATCCTGCTGATTTTCTGTGCAGCTCATTTCCTGTTTGCAAAATCGCGTGAGAGGTTTCAGGCTGTGGTTCACTTCACTGATGTGTTTCTCTGTTTTTTTGTTTTTCAGTTTTGTCCCTGGTGTCTGTCAGTGCAGAGGCCACGAACGACAGTAAAGTTTTAATAACATTTTTATGCCTTCAGATTAGGTTTTAGATTAGTTCAGGACAACAAATGTGTTAATGCTGTGACCTGTGAAAGGTTCAGAACGAGGCCACCATGTTTGCTCATCACACTGTATACATTGGGTCACTTATTAATGTTACTGCTCATCCTCTCTCTGACCTTTCTTCTTTTCTGCTCCAACAGACGGAGAAGACGCGTTTACATTTGGTAATTCACTGTTCTTCTATGACTACTGCAATAACAGAAGTTAAATTAGTAACTTCAGCTCTTAGTATTTGAACCAAGATGTCTGGGGAAATTAGTTTATCCAGTCGGGCCCTTTTGCTAATATTTGTTTTAGCTTACTGTTTAATGATGAGCGCCATTTGTTTGTGCAGACTACCACAGGCTGCGGGTTGGAGGCCTCATCTTGGCTGCTGTCCTCTGTCTCATTGGCATCACTATTCTGCTCAGTAAGATGCATACTATGCACACACACACACACACTCACACACACACACATACACACATACACACACAGAAAGAAAGAAACATCTTGGTAAACATGTGATATTACTCAGAGATACAGCCATTGTAAAAAAAAAAGTGTTTTTTTCTCTTGAAGGTGGCCACTGCAGGTGCAAGTTCAACCAGAACAAGAGGTGAAGCTTTTAAAAGTACAGATATAGATTTGTGTGAAATTAGAGTGGAAACGCTAAAGCTCTGCTCTCTTTTCAGAAGGAGGACAGGAAGCAACGCTCAGCAGATGCTCAATGACCAAGGTACTCTAATTTACACTCATCTTCACTTAGTTGCCCATCAGCCAACAGATTAATATCAAGATGTCCAAAAAAAAAACATAAGTATTCCTTCCCCTTATTTACCTGTTTTACATCAGTATACCTTTAGACGTCTTCTAAATTAGGTCTAAAACACAGGATTTTTGTACTTAATATATTATCCTCCATATTTATTTACTCAACATTTATTGAGCTTTATGGAATCTAATATACCGTGTTTTCACGCAATGACATGCAAACGAGTTATTATCAAACGAGTTATTATGTTTAATGTAATACAGTCTTCCAGAAATTTTATTAGGGCATTAAATACTTATTTCCAGTGCAGTATATAGTAAAAATATGTCAGCTTCATTTATTTTGTACAAATAGGCAGGAGAGTCATTAGCTATAGCACTACTGATTTTATATTTAAAAATATTTAACATAGGATGGGGGTTTTTTCCAATGAAAAAATTGGATTCTTCTACAATCTGCCCTCCAGATTACACTGCAGTAAAATATTATTTACAGTATTTAAAAAATATTTTTTCCGTCTGTGTTACGGATGCCAGTGATTGTACATGAATTGACTAAAGCTAAAAAAAATATTGCAAAGAAAACATCTCTTATTTAAAATTGTCAATCAGATAAAACAAGTATTTTCATGGAATATAGTGTATCAGATTTACCAAGTTAGGAGGACTATTGATGGATTATTAGCGAATGCAAAAGTCGTAATGGTGTCTTAGATATTCAGTGTTTCGTTTCCAAGCTAGTTTAATTTTTCCGGTTAAAAGTTGAATTTATTCCATCCATCTGTTTTGTCGTAAACACACAAACACACACGCAGCCATGCCAACACAAACTGGTCGGCGCGCACAGAGCTGGCCTGAGATGCCTCGGACCTCGCTGTTCAACAGGTGGCGGGACGCCGGGCGTCCATAAGGTGGAGGAGGGGCGCAGGGAGCGGACTGGAGCTGCTGGAGGTCACCACACTTGTGCTGCAGCAGCTATAAAAAGATTCAGCAGTGAACCCCTTGGAGAGCACTCTGCCTGATTGTGCATAACTCTGTTTTATGCGATATGTTCACAGATGTTGGATCTTATCTACAAAGGTAGATAAGATCCAACTATAAAATATCTTCTGTTTCAGTTAAATAAGTGATTAAATAATTATTTGCACATCTCGCCTATTGCAACATTACAGGGATTTTTATCTATCTGTTTTGACAACAAACATCCCAACAGTTATTAAAAAACTTTAACAAGTCTAATAGAGTAAAAAAAAAAAAAAACCTGTCCGGTCATGATAAATATATTTTCGTCACAGAAATCTACATTAAAGAATGTATTACATGATCCAGACATATTCACTATTTGTTTTCTTCTCAAACATACAGTAAGAGTAAATTGGGTTTTTTTTTAAGTGTGCTGTGTTGGATTTCCTTACAATTATGATTTGTAATATTGTTGAGTTTATCTATGTCTAGTAAGGACTCCCTCAAAATGAGATGATACATCTTGAAAGGGTTATCCTTGGATTAAATGAGCAAAAGATAAGTGAGAGTCGGTGAACCTGTAGGCATCATGATACAACAAATTCTTGAGTGGTGGAAAACTTGTACAGCTGGTTAGACAAACTCCCTCTATCTTAGCGTATCTTACCAACACACTGAAAAAGCGACATGTTGCTGACCAGTAACTGTAAACACTTTCAAATTTATAAATTGGTCAGCTGAGAAAACAGCCTCAAAACGTACCGGTTCTTGTGAAAGTGTTGATCTTCAATAGCTGCTAATACAGCGTCACGTCCCACAACATTTTGTTTTCAATTTGCTGTAAAACGTTTAAATCTCCTAACCTAGAAGAAAACTATCACTGATAACAACTTTACCAACTAAAAATTAGAATGCAGAGTTATAAAAAATGGATCTTCCAGATTTTTATATATTCATTTAATCACACATGAAACAAAAAAAAAATCAGATAGCTTATTGCTGACCTGACCAAAAGGTTGCACAGCATATCTTATGAAAACGTGTTTGGTAAACCATGCAATTACTGCAGCTTTGATGTAGACAAAACACATCTGAGACCCACATGGAAACAACTGAGTAATGTGTAAGCATCTCTTCACAGCGCCTGCAGGGATTCACTGCAACCATATTTTCCACTTGCATTAGCTCACGTATACCTGCGCTGTCTCTGTCCTCCTCCCTACCAGCTTTGTCTTATTTACACATTTGTTCCTTCTTGCAAATAGTCTCATTTTAGAGTCAGTGTTGATGAATTTTTAGGTGAAGATTACAAATGGTGGGAAAAAAAGTCGATTGGTTTAGTAAATGTCTCTGGTCTCTGACTTCTCTTTCCATGTTGTGCTTACAGGTCGTGCCTGCGACTGCTAGACAACAACCTAAACACACCGACTTCTCAAACGTCCGGCCAACAGAAACCACAGAGCAGCAGCAGCAGCAGCGGGATTTATAAGACCAAGCACAGGCTTTTGCTGTTATTTAGAGAAATCCACAGAAAGCAGTCGGCATGTACCGGATATTAGGTGTGAGGCCTTCTGCCTGACAACTGAACTACTGACCTGCAGCCTGTTACACTCAGACATATTTGTGTATAAAACCGTGTCGCTTTCATTTCACTCAGCTGAACTCTTGTGTATTTGAGAACCTGATGGGTTGGCATTGACTGAGAGACCCCAAAGGTTTGTGTAATCTTCCAAAAAGAGAACAAACATTTCACAATTCAGCTTGTGTCGGCTGACTTGGCTGACTGAAATGAAAGTGGCATCGACAATAATGCAAGCATACCACCAAAAATGATCGTAAAGCTCCACACATACTGCAGGCTGCCTGTCGTCACTTCTGTCATGTATTCTGTATGTGTGAGGTGAACACTGATGTAGATATTAGTCACCAACCTAACCTGCAGTCTGTGTTTTGTGTCAAATCCGTGAAGTGAGTGATGTTCTTTCCCCACGTTTCATTTCATGGAGGAAAGTAGTGGATTGTACTGTTAAATGAGTCCTGTTTCTATAAAATAACAGTTAAAACACATGTAGGAGTGGACCTTTCTTTTGTGTGTGTGCAGTGATGCTGCGTGTGACGTACCAGAAATTAATTTAACTCTAAAGCTTTAGTTCAATGTTGGATTCTGCAGAGCACATAATAACCACAAGAGGGAGCTAATCAGGTAAGTCTATAATATATGTATCATAACACATAAAAAATGGTAAACAGCTTAAATGAAATAATTGATTCAATATCAAACTTGTCATTTTGACTTTCATAATTACTACTAGTTTCAACGGGAGAACACATTTAATTACCTAACCAACCTCATTTTACTGCAGAGTGGGCTCAAGTCATTGTTTTGCTTAATCCCAAGAGGTTCTCACGTCTTTCCAAAGAAAGAAAAAAAGAAACTGGACTTATAAAGTAGAATGCATATAAAGACAAAATAAATTGTTTCTTCATTCAGCAAGTCACAGCATGAATTTCTTTAATTCATGCTTCGTGTTTCTTTAATAAATTCTGACTTACAAAGGTGATTTTGATGTGAGCATAGAAACATTAAAGGTTGTAAAGAAGAGCAGCAGAACTGCAACACATTACTAAAGTAGTAGTAAAAATATTCATGCAAAGACTAGTTCAAAGGCTTAAAGTTGCTTGATAAGAAGGCTGCTCAAGTTCTGAGTGAACATATTATGCAAATGTAACTGAGTAAATGTCTTATTTATGATTACCATACCAGAACATAATAAACCCGCTGCTAAAGCTTGTCTCACTGCACATTATAGTTGTTTTTTTATGATGCACAGATGAAATTAAACTCTTCATAGTCAGACTTGCTGAAACAGTGATGGTTTCCTTCTTTCTCCAATGCTCCACTCATATCACACTCTTCTTTATATCCATCCGAATCCCAGTGTTTAAACTTTACAACGTTGTGATCAACCCAGAACCAGAAGTCCAGAGTGCAGGTGGAGCGAAGGCCGATCCAAACGAAGGAACTGTTGACTTTCTGAGCCTCCAGCTCAGCAAAGGTCTGGGTCTGTTCATCCAAGATGGAGGCCAGATCTCTGTGGTTATCCCTGCAGTAGTGCAGAGCTTCTTCTTCCCAGGTCTTGCTTTGGTTAATCAATTTAAAGGGAGATTCTAGAAGAGCATATATACACATATAACAATATATTAAAAACATCAAGAATCGACACATTCTAAAGAAAAAAGTACATACATGTTGTTCAACCAGAGGAACATTTTTTAGCTTTTCATATCCAGTCTATTCTAATGTTTAGCAACCACATTTAAAAAAATATAAGATGTGAGGATCTTAAGTTGTTTTGGAGTTTGATTTGATTTTAGTGTCATTATTATTCTACTTTAGTTTCTCATTTTGATTAGATGAGTCTTGTTCCTGTTTTTTTTTTCTTTTTACATTTTTTCCAACCTTTATTTTTTTCATTAAATCACCAAAATCTGCTCAACGTCTCTGCCTGCTGCATCTGGGTCCATCAACACAACCTGCTGCACGACATGAGCGACTTTAATCTGAATGTGAAAATCTCACAGGCTGACTCAAAGGTCTGAACGGGACATTAAAAGTCCCTTAATTCAAAAGATCTGATGCACCTTAGAATAAAAGGAAGACTCTTGGTCTCATCGGACGATAGGACATGGTTCCAATAATTCATGTCCTTTGATGACATGTCTTCAGCAAACTGTTTGAGGGGCTTTCTTGTGTACAGACTTCAGAAGACACGTCCAGGCTGTTATCAATCCTCCTGTAGCCTTGGCCATCTTCAGGTAGCGCAACAATTCGTCTTTTAAGATCCTCAGAGTTCTTTGCCATGTTGGAACTTTCAGTGACCAGTATGAGACAGTGTGAGAGCTTTACTACAAAATCTAACACACCTGCTCCTTATGCACACCTTAGACCCAGTAACACTAACTAGTCACATGACATTTTGGAGGGAAAATGACAAGCAGTGCTCAATTTGGACATTTAGGGTGTAGTCTCTTAGGGGTGTACTCACTTTTGTTTAGACATTAATAGCTGTATATGGAGTTGCTTTGAGGGAAGAATAAATTGACACTGTTATATAAGCTGCACACAGACTGCTTTTCATTGAGTCAAAGTGTCATTTTGTCAGTGTTGTCCCATGAAAAGATGTACTTAAATGTCTGCAGAAATGCGAGGGGTGTACTCACTTTTGTGATACATTGTATATCCTGCTGTGCTTTTGGTATGAAAGTCATGACAGGAACCATGTCATGTCTATTACAACTCTGCCGTCATAAACCTGAAGATAAGGATAATTTCTGATCCGACTCTCACAGACCAGCACCACAGCTGCAGAGAACCAGGAGGGAAGAAAGTTGCTCCTTACAGCTACATCATGGATTACAGCAAGTCGATGGGAGCTCCTTCCACCAACCAGCCGTCCGCTCCTCCATCTTACCAGGCCAGCTCCTTACATCCCCCCCCGTACTCAGCACAGCCTCAGGTAGCATCCTACAACACACCTCAGTCTAATAATTTGACCCGTTTTCTCTCCCGACAATGTAGGTGAACAGATTTGAGACAAAGGCAAACTGGAGAAAAATTAGATAAAGTGAACAATTTTTCTGTTTTCTTGCTTTTCGCCGGATTGTTTCTGCTGTAATCTGCTTTGGTTTTCTACAGCTGATTTTATAATAATTAGGTTTAATCAGAAATATGCCTTATTTAAGATCTACTTCATATAATGTTCCATAACAGCTTCAGTGATGTAATCTGTATGAACCATGTTAACATAAATTATCTGGTGAAGCAGACAATTTAAATTAATGCTAAATTTCAACTTTTTTACTTGTCTTCTGCCTTTATAGTTCAGTGAGAGCTGAACCAGAACAGAGCCTGGACCGTCCTGAATCATTTTATTAGAATTACAGGAAGCCGTAATCATAGTGTTTATTAAGTGATTACATGTGGTAATAAGAACAGGCAACACAAGAAAATAACATTAAACATAATAATAACCTGAAACAGTAAAATCCTGTAAAATTGGATATTTGTTTAGGCCAGGCCTCTATCAGATTTCAATTTATTCCAGTAAACTGTTTTACAGTTTTTCTTCTGTCCTTCAGTCTAAAACAACATAAACAACTCACACACTTAACAGTGAGTTAACTATGTGTTTCAGGTCTGATCTACAAGATGAACATAATTTAAAACAAAGAAACATTATAAAATACATAAAATGATCTGCAGTGAAATACATATTAATAAAACTGAGCGCATTATGGATTTTAACTGTACTAAAAATGTTGAATTCTGATACAGGATCAGGGTTGTAAAGGAACAGAACTTTATTTATTTTTTTAAACCATCCATTCAACTGCAGTTGTATGACTTAAGCCTCCTCAGATGTACGCCACTGACATAAACCCTTACTTTGAAGACAAATAAAACCTGAAATGAACTGGCAAAGGTGAATTAAAACAGGTGAAAGGAGCAAAAGCTAACAAAAAACTGAACATTTGCCTTGAAGGTTTCATCTTTTACCTCTGCTTCTTTGAGGAAGAGTCATCTTATAGAAACTAAGATGCACTTTATGTTGCTTTCCTTCAGGGTTACGGATTTTCACAACAGTATGTCACAAGTATTGACCAGCAGCTGAATCAGCACCACGTCCAGCAGCCTTTCTTTATTGGCCAGCAGCATCCAAGCGTGGAGTCAGCAATGCAAGGAAGCCCCGTTAAGGACTACTTTGGGTACTCCATCTTCACCATGGTCTGCTGCTGCTTCCCACTGGGAATATTTGCCCTTACCAACTCCATAGCAGTAAGTATATCTTACACTTGATTAGAGTGTGACCCACACACAGGTCAGTCGAAGAACGTGTGGTGTCTGCGGTTGAGGTTGAAACTTTGAGCAATTTTAAGTCAAATGTAAATAGAAACAACAAAAAAGTCTTAATAAAAGTCAGAAAAGCTGTTAATTTGTTTTTATTTGGACATAATTAATTATCTATAGGATGCAGCAGTGAAGACGTTATAATAATTTACATAAAAGATGAAAAATTAAATTAGAAAAGCTAAAGTTACTTTGAAGTTTCCTCTATTCTAGTCAGAGTAATGATTGGACTATGCTTCTCTCTTCAACTCTGGACTGGAGTTGAGCTTTTGGGGAATCAAAGATCTTGCTGTAGCATTATGAGAAAACGCCCCACCACCACCCCAAAAAACAGTAGACAGCTCTGCAAAACAGGAAAACTTCCCAATCATTTTTAGGATCAAATATTAAAAGTAATATGTTGCATCGATGGAAGGAAAAAAGTCAAGTAAGTTGCCCAGTAGTAATATTTGGAAGGGCTACTCCACTCTTTTTTATTACCTGTAGATTGTGTGTGAGCAACTGGCAGTAAAGTAAATTGCTCTACATTGATAACGACGACTGATCTTTGATCCGCCTTTCTTAGCGCATGATGACGCGCTGCCTGTGTTTTACAGGACGTTTGGGAAATGGGCGGGGGAACTAAAACATGAACGCAGTTGACCTTTTGAGACACCAACTCTGAACATTGTAGCTGTTGAAGACAAATTTGATCCTTAACAATTCACAAGGTGTATCACAATGATTGATGGGTGAATACAGACTAAATATAGCCTTCTGGTCTGGTTGGTTTCAAATTGTTTCAGCATTGATGGCACATTGATTGGGACTTTGTTTGGATCATTGTTGGTTTGTCAATCAATCTGTTTTAAAAAGAGTTGCTTGCTTTTTATCTTTAATTAATCAGCTTTTTAATATTGCTGAAATAAAAGAAGCATGACCTCACAGGTTTATTGTGCATTTGGTGTTTATTGTAGAGGTGCTGGTAGTCGTAAACTCACTGAAGCGGGGAATTTAATTTGTTTCTGTGATTTATTTTTATCACTGCTCTAATGTGCTGTAGAACCACAAAATGTTTTTCACTTGAGTAACATGCTGAAGTTTAGCCTGATTATTGCTAACTTCCTGAAGGCCACACAATAGTTTATTGTACCAGTGTCTAGAGGATCACAAATCATTGAGCACATTTGCACACGAGGCAGTTAAAATTGATTTTTACTGAGATAGGAAATGCAGAAATACATCAGAAAGACCATTAAAATTTAACATTAAACACAAATAATAACAGAAAAATGCTAATTTATGATCATTTCCATTGAAATTTTACTTAAAATCATTTTGGCAAAGTTCCTTCACAGTCAGATGAGTTGTAAAGTTTAAGGTCACTTGGCAGGAATTATTTTCCGTAATCCAGATAGTGAGAGACATTAAATACCCGGATCCCATGTCAGACAGGACCGAAGCCTCATCATGAGGTTTTAGAGAACAGATGTAACCATGTCCTGTTTTGTTTTCTTTGCTTTCTCTGACCTTCAGACTCGTGACGCCATTGCCAGAGGTGACAGGCAGATGGCAGAGCGGAGCAGCAGACTGGCCCTCATGATGAACCACGCAGCTCTGGGAACTGGGCTTTCAGCTTTTGCCACCTCGATTGCTATGATTATTTTTCTGTTTTTTTAGCATATTAAACAATTTTTCTCATGCTTTTCTCTGTCTGCATCAGACAGACTGTAGGAAGTCATCTGGCCATTAAAATCTGACTGGAAGCTAAAAGTCGTCTGATTAAAGATTTTTCCATTTATTACTTTAATCTGTTTCAGCGTTTCTATCTTCAGTCTTGACTTCAGTCAGTCAAGTTTTTGGGTTTGGAAATAAGCAGACAAACTCCAGAATTTGTCTGACATCCAGTTAGTTTTAGTCAGAATCTCCCTGTCCATCATTTCCCAGATGATCCGTCCCGCTGTGCCTTTGTTAATGTCAAGTTAATATGTTACCTCTGAATGACGTCGAGCTTCGCTTTGTGATAAACAAACTGCAAACTTAGAGACTAATATGAACAGCGCAATAAACGTGAAAGCAATCTCCCCTTCAGTTCAACCACATAAGTGCAGACACATTGTTGCTATTACTAAAATAACGTGCAATTAAGTTTTGGCAAAGCTCAATGTAATTTTCACAAGTGGCGGAGCGTTGTTGTTAGCAGCTGCTGAAAGTAACTAAAAAAGAAGAAGAAGAATCAATACCATTTCTAATTTATAAATCAAAAACCAGAACCAAACATGGAGAGGCAGCATTCAGCTTCTATGCACCACAAATCTAGAACAAACTTCCAGTAAACTAAAAAGATGCTGTAAGATCTTTTAAATCAAGACTAAAATCCCACCTGTTTAGAGTTGCCTTTGATAAATAACTGGAACACTGATTAACATAGTTGATGCATATTTGACTATGATTATTCTGACAAAATGCTATGTTTATTACTTGTTTCCTAACTGGTTGATGCATTTTTATGGTGTAAAGCACTCAAGTGCTTTATTGCTGAAATGGGCCATAGAAATAATTAGAGTTGACTTTACTTTAACTGAGCATAATGCATACTTGATTAATGTAAACATGTCTCTCCATAAAACGCTAATCTTTTCAGTAATGTGATATGACCTGCTCAGTTCTGTGTAAATACTGATTATCATTGCTCTTAACGTTTAAGTAAAGTTAATGAAGATGTTTTATTTTTTTATGAGTGTTCATTAGTCTTTGTTCTTAAATGATTAAATGTTTACGATGTATGTAAGAAATAAAACAAGAACCCAGATAATTCTCTGTTTTTCTTTGCAAGGATCAGTTTGTAGGTTAAACAATAAAAGGAAATTAAAGTTGGAAAAATGGATATTCCTCATCCATCCATCCATCCATCCATCCTCAGATTCTCTTTTTTTTCATAGATCCATATTTAGAATCTAATCACTGTAGGAATTGTTACACATCGTAGCTCCGGTTTCACGTGTCAAAGTTTACTAATGGAGGTAAAGCCTTTATCAGGTCGTGGCTCCCTCTGGTGGACACATTTAAAAGTGCTCAGCTTTACAAACTAGTGATGACTCCCCAGTGAACCAACCAATTTAAATCTCTTGCTAAAATACAGTCAAGAGTCATCAAATAAATTTAGTTGAACTAAACTTAGTTCAACTAAGTTTAGTCATTGGGGCTGATGATTTAACCTCATCAGTCCCGAAGTCTGAGATGATCTGTCATTGTGAACAATAGTGGCTGTAAACCAAAAGGCCTGGAAGTCTCAGTCTAGTATTGCTGGGTAATAGCAAGTTTTGTTTTCCTGTCGATGAGTGAATGTTGCCAGGTGTCCCACTTTAACTTCACCCTCCCACCTGCTGGTTCCAGAAACAATAGAGAAGATAAAGCTGTATAAAGCAGACCCAAACAAGAACTAAATGACTTTAGGGAAATGCAATGGATTCACCTATCCATCCATCTATCCGTTATCTAACACACTTATCCTTCCAAGGATGAGTGATAAGTCTTTCTGCATGTCCCCTCCATGCAGAAAAACCTCAGGTAGGGACATTTGCCCACTTTATTACACAACCGACTGTAACCAAACAGAAATCTAAAGCAGTTTCAAAAATAAAAGCAGACTTCAACTTCAAATGAGCACAATTTTGGTGCAGTACTAATTTGCACCAAAATTGCAGATTAGCAAGCAGGCGGATCCAACTCCTGATTTAACCGGTCCGTTTATTTCATTCTTGAGAAGCTATTTTTGGTTAATGTTTGAGATTGCACCATGTACCAATTTGAGATTCTGAACCCAAATAAAAATTGAAATGAACAAGCAAAGTTAAAAAAAAAAACAGAATTAAATGTTTGCCTTTAATTTTAATCATGTTATTTTTTCTTCGCCTCTGATTCTTGGTGGAGAACAACTGAGAAAAAGCTTAAGATGTATTTCATGTTGGTTTTCTTCAGGGTTACGGACTTTCACAGCAGCAGTGTGGCTCAAGATTTGACCAGCAGCCTTTTGGGCCGCCTCTTCAGCGTCCCAACCAGCAGCCCTGTGGGCCGCCTCTTCAGCGTCCCAAACAGCAGCCCTTTGGGCCGCCTCTTTAGCGTCCCAACCAGCAGCTTTTCTCCACGGGTCAGCAGCAGCCAGGACAGCCAGGCGTCTTCATCCTGCAGCCAGTACTGCAGAATCTGTGCTTGATTGCTCCATCTTCACCGTTCTCTTCTGCTGCCTGGCAGTGGGAATGGTTGCCCTTGTCAGCTCCATTGCGGTAACTGTATCTATGTCATATTTAGTCAACATTCTTGTTATGCATCAGAGTGTTTGACCCACACACAGATCAGCTGAAGAATGCCTGGTATCTGTGGTGCAAACACGTTTTCAACAAAAGTTGAGGTAAAAAAAACTTTGTGTAATTTTAAGTCAAATATAAATAAAAATACAAAAAAGTTGTTGAAATTTTAAAAAGCTTTACATTCATGTTTATTATTTATTTGGACACAATTATTACCTATAGTGAAGATATTAAGGGTTTATATAAACAAGACAGATAAATACAAATTATAATCAACTTAGAAATAGAACAAATCAGTCTTTATGAGTTTTAAATTTGCTTTGCAGTCTCATCTACTCTAGGCACAGTGATTATTGCACTTCAAGTATGCTTCATTTATTTTTATTGCTTATCTGTAGACTGAGTGTGAACAACTGGCAGTAAAGTAAATTGCTCTACATTGATAACGACGACTGATCTTTGATCCGCCTTTCTTAGCGCATGATGACGCGCTGCCTGCGTTTTACAGGACGTTTGGGAAATGGGCGGGGGAACTTAAAGATGAACGCGGTTGACCTTTTGAGACACCAACTCTGAACCTTGTAGTTGTTGAAGACAAATTTGATCCTTAACAATTCACAAGGTGTATCACAATGATTGATGGGTGAATACAGACTAAATGTAGCCTTCTGGTCTGGTTGGTTTGAATTTCTTTCAGTACAGATGGCACATTTATTGGGACTTTCAGGTTTTGACCGTTGTTCGTTTGTCAATTAATCAGTTTGAATTTTCCTGAAGCCATGGTGATGTCCAAACTTTTGGCTCTAAGCTAAATAACATTCACTTGACTCTGAGTTGGCTGATTTTAATCTTTATTAAGTTGTCAACTCTCTGGTCTTGGTGAAATAAAAAAAAACAAGAACACACAGGTTTATTGTGCATTTTGTGTTCATTGTAGAGCTACTGGTAGTTCTAAGCTACCAGGAGCTTAGAACTACAACACCAGTAGCCTAGAACTACGTTATATTGTTGTAAACTGAAGTTTCCTCAAACCTGGATTATCTAGTTAACTTGCTGAAGTTTATTTTAGCAGTTTTTAGACTTGTCATAAATCATTTAGCACAACATTTGCACACCAGGCAGTTAAATTGGTTAAACTGAGACAGGAAATGTAGAAAAGGGTCTACTAATTGGCCTGTTTTATTATAGCCATTAAATAAGCATGTTAAGATGCAAGTGTTTGTGCGGGATTTTATTTAGGATCTGTTTTGTTTGTTTTCTCAGACTCCTGACGCCATTGCCAGAGGTGACCTGCAG